>VYZM01014758.1:136889-231411 GCA_013398915.1 Dromas ardeola
ATCCCACCCGTGCCTCCAACCCCTCCTTCTGCCCCCAGATCCGACGCCCGGCCCCGCACCTGGCCAGCAGCTCCAGGAACACCACGTTGCTGCAGCAGCCGCCGAACACCAGACCTACCGCCACGGCCGGGTGCATTGTATCGCCCCCAAGCAGCGAGGCGGCCTCCCGGGCCGCCACCGCATCCCGCTCCCGGGCTCCTGCCCCGCTCCCGGCCCCGGCCCCCGTCGCCCCCGCTTCCTCCCGGCCGCCGGTAGTTCGCTCCCCGCCCGCCGCTCGTTCGCCGACACCGCGGCACGTCCAGGGCCTGGACTACAACTCCCAGCGGCCCCCGCGACACTTCACGGCCGGCTCCCTCGGGCGGCGCCGCCCCGCGGGGCATGATGGGAGTTGTAGTTCCGCGGGGGGCGGGCAGTAATGGCGGCGCGGGGTCCGGTGCTGAGGTGGCGTGAGGAGGAAGAGAGGCGGGGGGCAGCTCGAAAGCGGCTTCGCTGATGAGCAACAGCCACAAATTGCCGGTTTGGTTTCAGATAATGAAATTATCGCTTCGATGTGAAATGGAGCTTGCCTGAGGCCCATGGAGGAGCCTCCTGGGAGGTCTTCCCATGCTCTCAGGGCCACAGGCAAGCCCCCATGGTCAGTGCCACCAGGGCTGGTGGCAGAAACACTGGATAGTGAGGCAGCAAAACTGGGTCTGAAAAGCAGCTGTGTGCTTGGGAGGAGAAGGGGGGTACAAGGAGGGTCTGGGAAGGGGAGAAGGGAGGAAAAAGTGCACAAATGATGGTGTTGGGGTGGCTTGGGGACCGTGTGGGTCCGACAGCACCAGCAGCCGCCCAGGGCTTCACAGGGCGGGATGAAGGAAAAAAATAACCCATTCAGAGCAGTGGACGAGGTGGTATTTCTGGCACACATCAAGGTGAAAGGGAAGGGCACCACGGTGCTGGAGACGGAGGGTTTCGGTGATTGGGGTTATCGGTGTGGGGCAAACTGCACCCAGAAGTTCTGCGCCTACACCGACTGCAATGATGTAGTTAGTAACTTGCCTGCATGAGTGGGTACTTTGCCTTCTTTTGTCAGGATGAAGACAATGTTATGTAAAGTCTTGGTAAAAACATGAATTAAAATAGAACAACCACACCAAGGATCCAGCCCCAACATGTGGACTCTCCGGGACTTTCTGTAGGACTTAATACAATGTCTGTGGCATCTCCAGTTTTATTTTCTCCCTATTAGAGTGTGTTGTTGCCCTGTTACTCCTGATCCCTGTGTCCTAAAGTGTGTTTTTGCATTCTTGCAGCTGAAGCAATTATTATTTTCTGCTGTTAATGTGGCTACGTATCAGTTGGGGGTGAAGCATCTTCTTTTCTAAAGTTGTGTGGAGAGCCCAGCTAAGTGTCTGTCAAAGCCCTCTGTGATCAATAGAAGCCATATTGATCAAAAAGTGGGATTTTCATGCTGCAGATATTTCATTTTGTTTTTAATAAAATTTTGATCTGAATCAGGCCCAAATGTATTTTTTTTTCTTTAAATACCGCAAGTGTGAAATCCCATTAACACATTGCAAAGAACTATGTTAAGTCCAAAAACGAAGCATTTCTTTTCATGATTTCCAGCTCTTCAGGGAATGTGACAGCCTTGGCAGCTTCTCTGCTGCTAAAAGCAGCTAATGACAGGGGCGGAACTGCCAGGATTGCCCATTTCTTTTGCTCACTGATTTTCCAGGCTTTTTGTCTCCAAGCTGACGATCCCAGGGTTCCAGGCTCCTTAGCTAGGGGCTGGAAACCTAGGATGGTTGGAGCATGTGTCCTCAGGGCTTAGATGAGCTATGGCTGAAAACCAAAACCTGGAAAAAAAATTTATGATTCTATGGAACTATGGCAATGACACCCAGGAATCCTTGGGTACCTTGTGGGCTTTGCCTGCAGGTAGAATCATAGAATCATAAGGTGGTTTGGGTTGGAAGGCACCTTAAAGCCCACCCAGTGCCACCCCCTGCCCTGGGCAGGGACACCTCCCACCAGCCCAGGTTGCTCCAAGCTCCAACCTGGCCTTGACCCCCTCCAGGGATGGGGCAGCCACAGCTTCTCTGGGCAACCTGGGCCAGGGGCTCACCTCCCTCAGAGTGAAAAGTTTCTTCCTAATATCTCATCTAAATCTCCCCTCTTTCAGTGTAAACCCCTTCCCCCTCGTCCTGTGGCTCCCCTCCCTGATCCAGAGTCCCTCCCCAGCTTTCCTGGAGCCCCTTGAGGGACTGGAAGGGGCTGGAAGGTCTCCCCGGAGCCTTCTCTTCTCCAGGCTGAACCCCCCCAGCTCTCTCAGCCTGTCCTCCCAGCAGAGGGGCTCCAGCCCTCCCAGCATCTCCAGGGCCTCCTCCGGCCCCGCTCCAACAGCTCCGTGTCTCTCCTGTGCTGAGGCCCCAGCGCTGGAGGCAGCACTGCAGGGGGGTCTCCCCCGAGCGGAGCAGAGGGGCAGAATCCCCCCCCGGCCCTGCTGCCCACGCTGCTGGGGATGCAGCCCAGGCTGCGGGGGGCTTTCTGGGCTGCCAGCGCACGTTGCCGACTCGTGCTGAGCTTCTCATCCCCCAACACCCCCAAGTCCTTCTCCTCAGGGCTGCTCTCCATCCATTCTCCGCCCAGCCTGGATTTGTGCTTGGGATTGCCCCGACCTTGTGCTCTCTTGAAAAAAGCATCACAGACCCAAAGGATCTGTGTCCTCCCTTGTGATGTTTACAGGAGTTTCGGCTTGGGTTGTACCCTCTGGGAGGATGGTCTGCCAGAAAATAACGCTTTGGGGGGGTCCAAGCATCTGGGACACCCCCTGGGAACCCCAGCAGTTTTGCTGAGCTCTTGCTCTGTATTTGGCAAAAGTTCATTGTTCCCTCATTTCACGAAACCTTTCAGTGTTTTCTGGCCTCGCTCTAGGTAGAAACACTTTGACTGACTTCCTTGGCCTTCCCATCAAGCCCTTTTAAATGGTTTATATATTATTAAAAAGCACCACGGCTCATTAGCAACAAACAAAGGTGATTGCTCAGGCTTGCTGGCACTTTGTAACGTCTCCAGGGTTTCCTGCTTCCACATCCTCAGCTGCTGCACAGGTCAGAATGATCGATTTTTTCTGTTCCCTTTACTAATAAGCTTTTGCTACCTTGGGTGCTCACTTCTTTGCCTTTCATTTGCTTTCTTTGTGCTTCAAAGTTGGGGGGGGCCTGAAGTTGTTTTTCTGCCACAATAAATGGGCCGCACCTTGGTTCCTAAATGCATTAAAGCCACAGAACAAATTGCTTCTTTTGAACTGTTCTGGTGTAACAGTAAAACCAAAATGTCAGCTCATAAAGCATTTTGAGCTGTTCATTGTTGCCTGGCACCTCTGGGAGGGCAGCCTTGTCTGGGCTAGTCGGTATTTAACGTCCTTTCTGATGTTATAGCTACGAGGTAGGTTCTGGCTACGAGGTAGGTTCTGGATTTTCCGGCTCAATCTGTTGAGTTCATGGTCTAATTCTTAAGGGATGGGGGGGCTCATGTCACTGCAAAAACTTCCAGGTCACCTCAATATGGCGCTGGAGGTGCTGGTCTTGCCGTTTTCCCTTTACGTGGAGTGAGATCGGTTCATCCCAGCTGTGATGCCGGACCCAACGTGCCCAGCTCCTTGTTTGCAGATTGGTGTATCCATCACAAGCCATCCCGGATCTAAGATCCAATAGTATCATTCACTCCCATTAAAATAAAAAATAAATCCATTCAAAATTCAGCTTGCATCAATTCTATGGCGTCGAAACGAATGACAAAAGAATGTCAGAAAATAGGAAAAAAAATTATATTAAAAAAATGTCATTTCAAAAGTAATTTAAAAATCTGTTCACTGTATGGAAAGACGGACGCGCAGTGATGCCAGTGTAAGCATCCGATGAGCAAGAGCAATTTCTCAGCCCCCTCTCTCTACCAGGAGTGATTACCAACTCGTTAGCAACACGGCCAAGTTGTCTTGCATACTGTGAATGGCCAGCAACCCCCTTGCGGCGGCCTTCTGGCAGTCAGGGTGGTCTAAGGACACAGACAAGATGAGGTTTGTAGGTGGAAATAATGTAGCTGGAAAATTAAATAAGCTTTCAGCTACAGGACGAAAGCTTTTCTTTACTGCCCAGGGCTTATCTGTTTTTTCCAACAACAGCAGATGCTCTAATAAAAGATATTACTTCTACCTACAAACTTTGTCTTGCTTCTGTGGGTGTTGTTTTGATTTTCTTCAGAGATGGCTGAAATAAAATTAACCAGGTTTTCACATCACGGAAACACCGGGGAGCTTGCTTCTGCCCAAAAAGCAGGCTGGGGGTGGTGGTAGCGGTGTCTTTTCTAGTACAAATCTGTAGTACTTCAAGGTTTGAATAAGCCCTGGCAGCATTTTTGAGTTCCTGACGTCTGAAATGCTGTTCAAAGCAAATTTGCGGACTCTTTAGTGTGTTGGGTGAAGGGGTTTGTGCTGAGTTACTGAGTGCATCAGAAATCCTTCCTTCAGCTCTGCCCGAGAGCCGCATTGTGAGCGATGTCCCGGGCGCCGGTGAGGAAACAAGAACAGGGAATTTAGGAAGCCGGGTTTGGTTAGTAGTTTGCCACTTTTCCCAGCCCCGATCCCCAAGGGATCGTGGATTTTTGGTCTTTGGTTTGGGAACAAATACAATAATGGGGGAAACCAGACAGAGCTGTAAGCTCCTGCCTGAAAACTTCTCTTGTTTCTTTTCCAGAAGAACATTTTTTGAGCCTGTGAGGTGTGGCAGAATCTGACAAAACACCAGGGATTTGGACGTTTTGATATGGGCAAAATCACTTTTCTCAAAGCTGAGCTTTCCCAGAAAGGCTTTCCTGCTCTCTTCTTTTCTAAAGCATGGCTTTTTCTTAGAAGTAAACCAATCGTGTTCCTAATGCATGGGAAGCAAATCAATCAAACTAATTTTGCCTGTTTTCATAATCAATACGTATGTGACGTATGCCAGGAGAAGGCAGGCAATTCTGACATAAACACGGATGCGCAGAGGCTGCAGGGCTTCTGCCGAGCCTGGTCCGCGGAGGATGTGAATCTGCCCCAGAGCAGTTACTGACCTTTGGCTCAGCCCGAAACCGCTTGTACTTTTAGTGCTGCAAAAGCCTATTCAAACGGCAGGGTATCAGTGGTGGCGGAGCTGTCACACAGGTATCGTGTGACAATCTCTGAAGTCGATCTGCCAAGGTGGCATGTTTAATTTAAGCATCTCTCAGCCGGTGAATTCTGCAGTCCTGGCAGATTTTGAAAGGTGCAAACCGAGCGAGCTACCGAAATGCCTGATTCCTAACTCCGTAAACTACAACTTACAAATAATTCAGTATTTCACCTTAGATTTCACCTTTGGCTACACCTTAGATGCCTTCACCTCTGACTTTGTGGCCAGATGGAGGTGCCGCAGCTAAAGAGAAGTCATTTATTAGGCAGAATTACTGCAAGTGGAGACATTAACAAGTTTTAATACATCTGAGCTCCACCTTGGCCTTCCTTTGTTTATCAGCATCTTTGGTCTGCCTATAGATTACACTCTTCATCCAAACCTCTCCTCTCCCCACCAGCAGTGGTGTCTCTGCCAAAATGGAGTGTCATGTGTCATCTCCAATAACAATGCCATTATGACAATGATAACGATATTTTTCTTGGTGGACGTTCCAGAGAAGGGATTCAGAACTGGCAAACTGGATTCTCTCCAATCCACATGGGCTCGTGTTTCAGTGTTTGGGGCATTTCCAAAGAATGGGAAAACTGGTAAAGTGACAGAGTGGTGGGTGGCGGTGATGGACTCACTGCCTTTTAACTGGCATCTGACGTGACCTGGACTTTACTGCTTTCTCTCTCTGCAGTTTTCTTAAGAGGAGAGATACGATGGCTCCTGATGATTTATAGGTTTTGAGCACATTGAAGATCCACAGGTGCCAGGTTTAGGGTTTTGGTTGTAGCGGGGTTGAATAACTCAATGAGTAGGAGTTAAAAAAGACACTCAGACACCTATAAATGATTTCCCTGAAGACCCATCAAGTTTCCTTCAGAGCTGAGATACCTCATCTGGCTCCTCTCCTTTCCATTTGTGACCCTGCTCATGTCTGAATCCAGTCCTGCTGCTTCTCCTACTTAAAGATGAAGAACTCCTGTGGTATTTGGCTGTGCAGACAAGACTGGACTCGTTTTCTCTTCCAGGCAATTGTTCCCAGTAACTGAATTCCCTGCAAGGTAAAGAAGAGCTTTTGAACCAGTGACAGTTCTGACAAGTTGGGAAGGGATATGCAGAGGGTGAACTCTTGATTTTATTTCCTCTGTTTTTTCATCACAAGCCTGTTCTGTGCAATAGCGTGCAGGCAAAAGAGGAATGAGCACGCTGGATGAGCCCCTGGCCCAGGTTGCCCAGAGCAGCTGTGGCTGCCCCATCCCTGGAGGGGTTCAAGGCCAGGTTGGACGGGGCTTGGAGCAACCTGGGCTGGTGGGAGGTGTCCCTGCCCGGGGCAGGGGGTTGGAGCGAGATGATCTTCAAGGTCCCTTCCAACTCAAACCATTCTATGATTCTATGATTTTAGTGGGACAGCAACCAGTTCTGGGACTTGAAGTACTGAGAGTTAGGCTTTTACTGTTAGGGGAATTATTGCCCTCACCTCTTCAGCACGTGTGAGCAAATATTGTCATGCCATGGCCAAAATACCATTACTGTTCATCTGAGCACTTCCCAAAGTGCAGACCCTTGTAACTTAACCTACCGTAGGCTGGGTTTAGCTGGATCCCCGCTGATACGAAGTAGGAGCATTCAGACTGTGATGGTGAAAACATGCAGCTGAAGATGGGGACTTCTCACCTGCCCTAGCTTTTCCAACATGAACTTCTCATTCACAGTCCTCAGGCCTGACAGATTATTATTAATCTCATTTTATAGTGGGAACAGTTAAGCTGCAGACATAGGCAGAAACTATGTCACATCAGTCGGGGAAAAGGGAGGGAACAGACCCTGGGATTTTTATTTCTCCTCTCCAATTTTATGTATCTCCACAGGAGGTGTGTATTTGTGGGAGAACGATGGTAAGGAGGAGGTCCTTTTTGTATGCCTGAAACCGAAACTCGTCTTAACCCAGGTGTCAATGAGTACCGTTGGGAGAGACAACTCATCACAGAATCACAGAACGGTAGGGGTTGGAAGGGACCTCTGGAGATCATCTAGTCCAACCCCCTGCCAGAGCAGGGTCACCCAGAGCAGGTGGCACAGGAACGCATCCAGGAGGGTTTGGAATGTCTCCAGAGACGGAGACTCCACCACCTCTCTGGGCAGCCTGTGCCAGGGCTCTGCCACCCTCACAGTAAAGTTTTTCCTCGTGTTGAGATGGAAATTTCCCATGTTCCGACTTGTTTCCGTTGCCCCTTGTCTTGTTGCTGTGCACCACTGAGAAGAGTTTGACCCCAAACTCATGTTCTACAACAGTCTGCTGTGCCAGCAGCCACTTTGTTGCTGTGCAGCTCTCCAAAACTTTCCATCTCAACTGCTTCACCTTTGTTTTGGGAATGTGCAGCAACAGAAATTCAAGAAGTGCTACTCCACTTTCACTAGCTCTGTTTAAAATACCCCTGACCCCTGGACTTTTACAGCTTTGGCCGGGGCAGGAGTCTTTTGCTTCTCTGTTGGGAAGCCTTTTGTGGTAGTCAGCTCTAAATTTCCATTTCTTTTATGATATCACGTCACTTTAAAAATAACTAAAATAAATCACTGATGTATTTTTAGGTTTGCTAAAAGGGGTGAGTCTCTCTCCTCTCCTTAAATTGTCACATTCTTGGGATTATGTTTTCCATCAAACACTTCCAGGTCCCCCAGATATTCCTCTCACTCCCTCCTCGGTAGATATTTTCTCAGCAATTTCAGTTATTTGCTATATGCATCGCGTTTTAGCAACTCGCACATTCTCAGCTTAGCACTTCAGAAGTGATCACTGTTTCCCTGGATGGAGCAGGAGACATTCCTGCTGTCTCAAACATTTAATTTTCGGGGGGTGGAGGGGTGGGGTGGTACATGAGCTGGGTTTCTCACTTACAGATGTTTCTCTGACGTGCTCAGAGCCTGTCCCTTCCTGGTGTAAAGCTCCCATGACAGAGGGGAGATGCAAAAAACTCTGCGGATCTGGCCTTCTTTTTCCTCTTTGTCACTTTTTAACCACACCCCCCCCCCCCTTTTTTTTTTCTTTTTTTTTTCTCTTCCAATTTTTATTTTTCTCTGCCAAGTTTTATTTGGGTGATTTCCAAGGCAGAACTGCTTGATCAAGCAGTACCAGTGCTACAACTGCCTCTGTGTGTTGCTCCTTGTCAAAAATGGTAAAGGCTAAAAAATCCAGGCATATTCTGGGGGGACATGGGGGGGAAATTGGAAATAGCTTCATTCATTATTTTTTTTTTTCGCTCTCTCCCCCTTCCTCCTCCTCATTCCTTAAGATTGTTAAACTTGACATCTCTGTAAATGAGCTGGAAGAACTTCAACCTGAAGCGCTTTTCCCTTTTGAGAGTCTCCTCGCACTGGATGTGTCTCTCCATGCTTTAGGCGAGTGAGCGTGACTTTCCAGAGGTGATTGATGGGCTCTCACAGAAATGTTCCTTCAATTAAAATAACCCAAAGACATGCAAAGAGGAGGAAAAGAGATTATTTATTTTTTTTTAACTGTTTTTACTTTTGTCCAAGAAGTGAATCAGATTTCTCTGTATCAAACCGTGGGCATGTTTTCTTCTCCTTTGGAGCCTAACATCTAACTGGCTTCCCTCCGTAGACTAAGTCCTGATCTACCTTGTCCCTGGAAAGCGACACTCTGGTGAGCTCAGCTTGTCCCCCCTGCTAAGCCATGCCAGCACTCCCTCCCTGTAAATCTTTCCATATTTTCTATGATTTAAGACTGGGTTTGGCCCCTCTCCTGCCTTGAGATGAAGAACTAACGCACTAATTCGCTATATCCTCCAGGCATCAGAGAATCATTATCATTAAACACCTAAACTATGCATTCACCCCAGGTAGAGCTTGTTGCTTTAAAAGCCTTTGGTGACAAGGAAATTGAAAGGGAAATCCTTAGGTATTACAGAGCTTTGCAAGCTGCAGCATCACTGTCCACCTCCCTCCTGGAGTTTTGATTCAGTGTGTTGTAAATTTTGGACCCAAATTCACTTTTCCCTCAGTGAAAGTCAGGAAAACCATCACTAACGTGCTTTTGTCTAGGTGTGTCCATTATTAATGTTCCTCCAACCTGTGTTGCTTCTGGCTCCCACATCATGGGAATTAGAGTTCTTCCCGACCTCATGGCACTGAGCTTTAGTTTCTGTGCACTGTGGGACATGTGGGATTTCAACAGTTGGACCTACCCGTCTATTCAGAAGAAGTTTCATGGTCAAAGACCTTTGAAACCACAGCACTCCCCGAGTAACTTGACATGACTTCTCATGGGTTCCATCAAAGTTTTGGGAAGTTGCTCCAAGATCCCTTCTGAGAGGGCTAGAAACCTTCTACTACCCTAAACTTTTTTCCCCGCATGAAATATACCCATGTCTAGTTCATGCAATGCTCTTTCTTCCACTTCTCTGCTTTTACTGTCTCCAAGAGTGTGTTCAGAGGACAGACATGGTGTCTAGGTCCACCTTATTTATTGCCCCACCTGTGACTTTCGTTCACTTCTGTTACAGAGATCATGCCACAGGACTGGGGTCCTAGATTAGTGGAGGAAAATTTGTTCCACAATTATTAGCACAGTCCGTGGCATGGCTTTAGCCCAAGCAAACTGTCTCACTCCCAAATAATGCACAGGTCCAGCCTGGGGCAAGCATGGACCAAGGACCAGGCAGTGTAGATACGACTCCTATTTGGGGATGAGGGTTTAAAGATAATTTAGCTCTGTGGACAGAAATTATATTTTGTATGTTGGCCTCGGGGCTAGAAGACATTTCCTTGGTCTACTTATTCAATAGCATCGGCATGGTCTAAGGACTTTAGTTGGCCAAGTCATCAATAATCTCATGTCCTCCTTGTCTGTGTGGGGATCCCACTGGTTCATGATGGGTCTGTAAAGCAGATGTCCTGCACTCCAGGGAGCTCTTTGCAGCAAACCCAGCACACGTCTAGCCTTTCTGCAGGATGATGATGTGCCCACGTCTGGGGCTCTAATAGCTCGGCAAGGCTGCTGGAGCAAGGACACAAGTTTCCTAGTGCTGCCATAACCTAAAGTCAAGAGGCCTCGGAGGCAGTAGATTACTGCAAACTTCATGAATACAAGTCAGGGTAGAAAAATTATATGTTCTCTGGGCCCCCATTGACAAAATGATGTTGGTGTCTCGGCTGTTATTAGACCCAGGAGAATCTGTGCCTGAGAGAAAGGGCTGGGGAAGACCTGGCTCTGTTTGCTCTGAGAAAACTCAATTTAATCTCTTGCTGCTCCATTGCCTGGAATTTTTCCGTGCCTGGGTCCTGGGTTCACTTGCGTGGGTGGGGGTAATAAAAGGGGGCCATAGGCAGTCTAGACAGAGA
Organism: Dromas ardeola; assembly: GCA_013398915.1. NCBI lineage: Eukaryota > Metazoa > Chordata > Aves > Charadriiformes > Dromadidae > Dromas > Dromas ardeola. The sequence goes on from VYZM01014758.1 coordinate 147,431, forward strand.
TGGCCTCCTGAAGGCAATCAATCTTCATTAAATAGGCCAGAGCCCAGCAGCTGGGAGATGAGCTGGAAAAGGAGCTATCTCTGGGTAGCACCACACTTAACCCTTTAGCTAGCGGTACAGCAGCTCCCTCGTACCTTTTTTTTACTGAAATGAACAATTTGAGATTTATTTCCTCTTTTGTTCAGGGCAGTTATGGTGTGACTTTTGCGCTAGTGAGGGTGGATGGATCATGGATGATCCGTGTTTGCCTCAAGGTGAAGGGTGGAGAATTGGGAGACCGGTTTGAAGGCAACGGGAAAGCTGGTGGGGATTTCTCATCAGGTGCTCCTGGCACAGGGCACTTAGGCTCCTCTCCAGTTGTACATGAATTACAGTCTGCCCCTTATCTCCTGGGCTCATGGTAAAGCTTCTCTGCGGTTCAACCCAATGGGAAACCTGTTTGTTGACCGTCTGAAGACTTGAGCCCTAGCCATCATCTCTGACCCGTACGGGAGGAAGCCAAGCTCAGCTCTCTTGGAGCACCAGCCACATTGTGGACTTTGCTTAGCTGCAAGGTCTCCGAGAAAGGGCTGATGCCAGGCAGACACCGGCGATTTCCAGGGGCTCTAAGTATTTACATATATTGCTGAGCCGAGGTCTGGGTTGAACTGAGCTGCCCTCTGTGTTAAGAGATGCTCATGTGGATCTTCCAGGTTTCTTCAGTCTCCCCATGAGCACAGGCACATCAGTACTATCCAGGTTGTGCTGTTGGTGCCTAGATGTTATTTCTGATTTTGCCGTTGATGTACAAACAAATGTTCCCAAGCCTTAGAAATGCAGCGGGGAAATGGAAGAAATTGTTAGTTGGAAATAGTTAGTCAACGTTTCTCCTAGATTTTAAAAACTTTTAGTATCTCTTCTTATGCAAGAATTGAGTGGCAACAAAGGAAACAAGCAGGATGGAGGTTGCAAACCAATGAAAGGACATAAGATTTTCATGCAGCATGCAGAAAACATGTAGAACTCATTGAGACATTGGGGGTGCTAAAAATGTAAATGGTTTCCAAAGTAAGAAGATTCACAGAAGAAAAGTTCATACAGGATATTGAATGCAAAGACATTTCCACGATGTAGTCTGTCCCTCAGAAGGTCGCTAAGCTATAGGGAAAGCTGAGAAGGACTTTTTGAAAGCTGGAGAGGGACTTTTTACAAGGACATGTAGTGATAGGATGACGGGTAATGGCTTCAAACTAGGAGAGGGGAGATTTAGATGAGATATTAGGAAGAAATTCTTTACTGTGAGGGTGGTGAAACACTGGCCCAGGTTGCCCAGAGAAGCTGTGGCTGCCCCATCCCTGGAGGGGTTCAAGGCCAGGCTGGACGGGGCTTGGAGCAACCTGGGCTGGTGGGAGGTGTCCCTGCCCAGGGCAGAGGGGTGGAACTGGGTGATCATTAAGGTCCCTTACAACCTAAACATTCTGTGATTCTATAGGTCACTGGAGGCTGGAAAGATGGAGGTCTCCATGTGCTTGTCCTGCTCTTACACTCTTGTTGACCATCTGATGTTGGCCGTTGCGGGAAGCAAACACAGCACTGGATGCCCCAACCTAATACTGCAGCTCTCATGTCTGTCTTCATACTTTGCTCGCAACATCTGCTGTCTTTGCATAAATGTTTCACTGGCACCAGCTGCAGCTCTCTGGCAGAACGAGAGTCAGCAGGTTGACTCTCAGCTATCTTAGTTTTCCCAGAGTCTGCAGGATTTTCAGTGTGTCCTCCAGAGAGGCTGGAGTTTTCATCTTCCCTTTTCAAGCTCCATCTCAGTCTTTGGCGAGGCTTCAGAGGAAGAAGCAGTCTGAAATGCGTTACAGGTGTGTGGGTTGCCGAATTTCAGATGCTCCCCTTTCATTTTGTCTCTTGTGGACAAGGTAAGTGAAAATGGAAGAGCTATATTGTAGTCACTGCGGGTCACAGTCCAAAGTGAGGAGATGAGATAATGTGACTCTCATTTTGATTCAGACTACTGCAAAAAATATTGCAAAGGGGGAAAGTGAGGGCTATTCTGTATCTTGTTATTGTCTCTGTGCTGGAGTTTTATACTGTGACTTTCTTATGAATTTTCAGTTTTGTAAATCCTACTTTTAGCAAAACATATTTGGAAAAGGGCACAAAAGAGGAGATCTGTGAGGTTTCCTAAATATTCTTTGGGGCGCTTAGATTCAGATGTGTGGTGGGGATGATGCTTATTTAGGGATAATTTGTCACACCCCCCCACCCCCTTTAGATCTGATCCTGCACCCTAATACTTATGAGATAGACAAAATCTGAAGTGAAGGCTTAAAATCTCATGTATAAGAGTGGCTCTGATTATTTTTAATGATCCCTGGCTATTCTTTCTATTTGCATAAGGCAGAATTGCAATCTGTGTACAGCTCTCAGCTGCACCTGGCTTGCAGTTGGGGTCATAGAATAGTTTGGGTTGGAAAGGACCTTTAAAGGCCATCTAGTCTGACCCCCGCCTGCCATGAGCAGGGACATCTTCAACTAGACCAAGTTGCTCAAAGCCCTGTCCAACCTGACCTGGAAAGTTTCCAGGGATGGGGGCATCCACAGCTTCTCTGGGCAACCTGGGCCAGTGTCTCACCACCCTCATCGTAAAAAATTTCGTCCTGAAATCTAGTCTAAATCTCCCCTCTTTTAGTTTAAAGCCATTGCCCCTTGTCCTATCACCAACAGGCCCTGCTAAAAAGTTTGTCCCCATCTTTCATATAAGCCCCACTGTACTGATGTTGTGTTAGGTGCCTGTCATCCAGGCTGGGATAGCACAAAACAGGGTCCACAGCTGCGAGGCGGAGCAAGCCAAACCTTACCAGTCTTCCCTGGAGCCATTCGGCATGCCCAGTCTGCCTGTGCCCTACCGAGGAGCGGTGGGAGGCCAGTGAAGATGGTGCCATCTCCCAACTTTCAGCTGTGGCCAAATGTGACCAAATGACTCTTGATCATGTGGAGAGTTTGGCATGTGGCACCCAGTTTTATGCTGCCCCCATTTCTTTCTCTTCTAAAGTAGCAGTCTCAGCCTGCTGGTGTTTCATGACATAAATGGCTTTTATCCCTCTTTTCACCTCTACTGTCCGTTTAATTCCCTGTAGCACAGCCAAAAGTACTGCTGTGCGTAGGAAAGTGACACCAAGAGCCACACAGTGACCCCAGGAAGGGTTGATAACAGAGGACACCCTTTCTCCGGTCAAGAAACATAGACAAGAAAGCAAGAAGCCATTTATTCTTTTTCCTCTCAACGTCTTCTTTTAATTCTGACAATATGATCCAGAATAAAATGACATTTGACCACATGCAGGTTGGAGGGAACATTAGTTGGGCTGATGGCTTTGGGACCCTGGTCTGCTCATGGTGGAGACAGGGTCTCCTTCACTTGCCATTCTTTTTGAGATCTTGATGGATAAGGTCAAACCATCAGAGCACTCAATATCTGGAGGGAATCTGGTGATCTTAGTAATTGGTCCACATCTGGCTGGAGGTGTTTAGAAGTTGTTTCTTTGTTTTCAATGAACTCAGGAAAGTACTTCCCAAGCCATGATCTACTGCATATTTTATCCCCTAGTCTTCTGATCTGCCGGTTGCTGTCATTTTTAAGACACATGGAGCTTTGTGGGTGGTGACCACTAGGAATTGAAAGAACTTGACTTGCTGGACTTGAAGCATCTTGCAAGATTGGGACAAGCTTTTGTATCTGAATTAGAAAAGGTCTTACTTCTGCTTCTACCAAGTGTGTCCACATTGCCTTGCTAAAGGCTGGAGGAACAGAGTAGGTACACACCATAACCACATCCTCATCTGGTGAAAACCACCTAACTGCTTTAGATTAGATGTCCCTAACAGAGAGCACACCACCAGGAGGCAAAAAATGCTGCCACCACATGAGGAAATGCCGTGTTATGCTCTCTGCATAGCTGTCCCTGTGCAGCCTTGGGACTTACCACCTCTTCACTGCCGTGTTTCCAATTTCTAACATCTGCCGCGTGTCTGATTGCCTGACGTGACAGTGAACTGGGCTACCAAATGGTGCCAGTAATTGAAATGGGATGTGTGACCAGTACAACAGAGACTCCAGCCTAGCTTTCCCAGTCCCATCCCAGCAGGGTATTTCCCTGTACTTCCTGCAGAGCATTCAGCTACAGTCAGTGAAATGTGTTCTGTATTATTTCCAAGGGGTAGGCGTGGAGGAGGTCTCTGCTTCTTCTGCTTGGACTTAATTTCATTTATTTAGTAACTTCTTGTTTAGAGGATTTATTTTTTTAATCTCAAGGCATTTTCTCCATCCAACATAGGCACATGTGCCTTCCACATTGCGGGATTTAACTGAACAAGTGGTTCCTCATTCATCTGCAATTTAATAAGGGGTATTTCCCCTCCATGTTGTCCCAAGTGATGTTGCCTTCACTGTTGAGTTCTCCCTTTTGTCTGGTTTCTCTGGGACCTACATGCTGATTTTTCCTGTAGTTGGGGTGTTTGTGCCAGGACACAGACTCTCCCTGGCTGTTGATTTCTGTGAAATTGTGGCTTGGAATTTTGTAGGGGAGATGACAAAAGCCCAGAGATATAGATGTACAGATAGACTAACCATATTTGCTTTGTTCCCACAAGCAAATCGTGCTAAGAGTGTTTTCAAAGATCGTGGTACTGAGGAAAGACCTTTAGCAACAGCAGAAAGGGATGGATGAGACATATGAAGATGTCTTTGCAGGTGTCTTTAACAGAAAGCAAAGGGCTGGTCCCTTCGGCTTCTGGAAGAGAAGGGCAGGGATTGAGGCAGAGAGGCTGGGATGGGGAGGGAAAGGCATGGCTGCCTGTGGGAAGGAGAGGGATTATGCTGGAATAGAAGCTATAGATCACCTTGATTGCTTCTAGGCAGCAAGTGGGTACCTCCAGAGAGAGCCATATGCCAGTCTGGAGGTCTGGCTTAGCGTCACAAGAGATAATTTTCCTCTTCTTCCTCACAGTAACCTCAGAAGCACCAAGAGATGCTCCACATTGGCCCTCCAGGTAATTCGCTGGAGGACCATTCAGTCAGTGGTCCTTCACACTTGTCATCTCTCGCCTTTCCCGCAAAAGGAATGCTTGTGGTGACAGTGGTTTGAAAGCACAAACCATTTCCATATATTTCATATATGGCTCTAAGGGTCTGCTTTGGTCATTCTTGGTGGTCAGTTCTTGCTAGGTTGGTATCGTGGAATACCAGACAGGGGAACATCAGTGCCCAAAGGTGTGGGTTTTGTTCAGTACATCCATAGTTTCAATAGTGGCACTTCACAAGCTGCTATGCATGAGTTGAAGTGGTACGTGGACCATTGCTCTCCAGTTCAGGTTGTTGGTATGGAAGTCTGTGGCCCTTTCGATCTGTATAAAGCAAGTCTGGCACCCTAAAGGTCTGACAATCATAGAATCATAGAATGTGTTGGGTTGGAAGGGACCTTTAAAGGTCATCTAGTCCAATCCCCCAGTGAAAAGAAAGCTTCTTTAGCTGGTGAATCTGACACGCTCTAAGAAAAGAAGTTAAGTTACCCACAAAACCCCCAAAATCTTGTGTTTCAGACAGAAATCTGTGCTGTGTGGAGTTAGTTTGGATCCAGAGGTGACAATCCATCAGTCACTGATGTTTCATGAGGGTCTGGTTTGACACAGCATGCACTCTACTGATGTGATAATGCTTTTGGCTCTTCACAAGGTGCTGGCACGGCCTGCCTGGATCCAAACAGCATTTAGAGGGAGTAGAAGGGTGAGGTCTCCTACCCTTAATGGCCTTTCTATCAGATATTGGGGGACCATTCATCCTTGATCTATCACCTGTGTGCATGTGGTATCTTAGCCACTGGATTCCCCTTGCATGGGGCATCATCAAATAGCTGATAGATGCTAATGGATTTCAGCTGCGAGCAGAGATGAAGGGGAAGTCCAGAGAGGAGATATTTCATAACCCCTTGGCTGCCCCCAGAGCCATGCTACAGTTGCTTTAATAGCCTGTCCCCAACCAGAAAGGTTATGAGAAGAAAGTGTGTACCGGTTGTGTTTTGATCGCTGCCTGTTGAAAACATCTCAGCTAGTCTGTGACCTGGCACAGGCTGGCAGCGGTTGATTTGGTTCATGTGCTCCAAACAATGCACGGGGAAAATGTGAGATATTAAAATGTTGAACCTTACATTTTTGCTGGGTTTCATTCTTCTGCATTCAGCCGTCATCTTGACTCACCTCCCTTGTTGGGCAGTTTTGCTGTGGATTGGAAGACGTGGTGCGTTGCCCTGAGGTGGGGCTGGCTGTGATTTCAAACATGTGGTGCCTACAGCCCTCTCTCCCTCAAAAGCAGAGCTGTGGGCAGGGATTACGATGAAACTTGGCAGAGGAGTGGTAGACTTTTTGGTGTTGATGATGAGCAAAGTGGGATGTGAGCGGTTGAACCTGGTGTAAGTTGCTGGTGGTGGGGGCGTTGCTCAGATGCTTCCAGTGGGGACCATCCCCTCAGATGGGGAAACCTCAGCATCTGTTGATTGCAATCAGGATGCATCAGGCTGTGGGTGCCGGATTGACTATGCATTCATTGCAGGAATTTGAGGGCAAATGCAACCGCCTTCCCCGTCCCACAGGGTCTGGTTTCTTGGTGAGCCACTTCCCAACCCTCCTCCAGGGTATATGTGAAGGCAGCGAGATGTACGACCCTTCCCACCACTTCCATCTCTATGTCCTAGAACAAGAGGAGACTCTGAGGTCTTGGAGTGATCAGGTGTTTAATACTTTCCTTTCGGGCGTGGGAGTGGCAGGGGCTGCGTGCTACTGAAATGTGTGGTTTGACAGGGAAGATAAATGGACTTGCTGAGCAACATTAAATATAAAAGCCCAGGAGCTCAGGAGCTCCCCTGTTTCTCCCCGCATCTCCAAATTGAGTTTTGAAGCTGTAATTTTAAGCTGGCGTGGGACAGGTATGGATGGAAAGGTTGTCAAGTACGGGCAGCGTCTGCTGCTCGAGGGGGAAGGAGCTGATGTAAAATGTGATCTCTGTGAATGGGGAGCCCTGGGCTGAGGTATAACACACCAGCACGTGCCTCCTTTCCAAGAAATACACATAAAAAGGTTAAAAAAACCCAAGGTTAAAAAAACAACCAAGAATGAGCAAGGAGAGGTGGATGGCTGTGCTTAGCAGTACGTCCTTGAAGCAAATCAGGCTAATTGCTTCTTGGGGTGCATTAGTAAGAGCGAAGCCAGAAGGGCCAAGGAAGGAGACCCTTCCCCTCTGTCTGTCACTTGTGAGATGGCATTTGGAGCGTGATGTCCAATTTCAGGCTCCCCAGTACAAGAAGGTTATTGATATACTGGAGTGAGTCCAGTAGAGGTCACTGAGATGCACAGGTGCTGGAGAGCATGACGTACAAGGAGATGCTTGGAGAATTGAGCTCGTCCAGCTTGGAGAAGGGTCCTCTGGGGCTCCTTTTCCAACCTAAACTGTGATTTCACAATCCAGTGGCATCTGAGCTGTCCTTCAGCTGTGCTGTAGTGCCCATCAGAGCAAGCACTGAGCTTGCATGGCCCCATGCGGAAGACGAGCTGTCTGTCTGTCTCCCCTCCCACCAATTCCTTGGGCGACTTGTGCTAATGGAGCATCACAGGGCCCCCAGCACATCCAGTGTCCTGGGCGAGAGCCATCCTCCTCTGCCCTATAACTCAGTCTCTTATCAGCTTCCAGGCATCCAAAATTGTAACTCAGGCCACTGGAGATGATGAGATTATCTTTAAAATCATGGTTTTTTAGAAATGAAGGTGGCTCTGTAACATCTGGAGAGCTGGGCAGAGAAGAACCTAATGAGGTTCAACAAGGACAAGTGTGGGGTCCTGCACCTGGGGAGGAAGAATGTCAGGCACCAATATAGGTTAGGGGTGGACCTGCTGGAAAGCAGTTCTGAGGAAAAGGATCTGGGGGTCTTAGTAGACAATAAATTATCCATGAGCAAGCCATGTGCCCTTGTCGCCAAAAAGGCCAATGGAATCCTGGGCTGCACAGGGAAGAGCGTGGCCAGTAGGTCAAGGGAGGTCATTCTCCCCCTCTACTCGGCACTGGTGAGGCCACAACTGGAATACTGTGTCCAGTTCCGGGCTCCCCAGTTCAAGAGAGACAGGGAACTGCTGGAGAGAGTCCAGCGCAGGGCAACAAAGATGATTGAGGGATTGGAGCGTCTCCCTGAGGAGGAAAGGCTGAGAGAGCTGGGACTCTTTAGCCTGGAGAAGAGAAGGCTGAGGGGAGACCTGATGAATGTCTACAAGTATCTCAAGGGTGGGTTTAAGCAGGATGGAGCCAGGCTCTTTCCAGTGGTTCCCAGTAACAGGAGGAGGGGTAACGGGCACAAGCTGGAACATAGGAAGTTCCGATGGAATATGAGGAAAAACTTCTTTATGGTGGGGGTGCCAGAGCACTGGGACAGGCTGCCCGGGGAGGGTGTGGAGTCCCCTTCTCTGGAGACTTTCAGGCCCCGTCTGGATGCCGTCCTGAGTGATGTGCTCTGGGCAATCCTGCTTCAGCAGGGGAGTTGGGCTAGATGATCTCTAGAGGTCCCTTCCAACTCTGAAATTCCATGATTCCATGATTCCGTGATCTCAGAGCGTTAGGCTCAGGAGTTTAGATGCTGCAAAGGGAAAAATGGAAGAGTGCTGCGTGGCTGCTTTCTGAAAGGATCATTTTCATTTATTAGCTTTTAAATTACTTAAGTTTGAAGTATTTTATCAGATAGGAGAATTTGCAGGATTATGTTCTTTAAGAAAAAATGGAAATGTTTCAAGCTGTGCCCCGTATGCATTTCTTTTGGAAAACTCTGTTTTGCAGGCAGGGAAATTTTGCAATGGCTCAAAATTTGAAATCCTCCCAGGGAACAGGGTGGGATGCCAGTGGGTAAAGAGGCTGTGGGTACTGCTCCTGCGTGACACACGTATGGGGATACCAGTGGTCTGGTGGTGCCTTGCTGCTGTCTGGAGGAGCTGTCGCGTCTCCGGGGACGATCCTCGTGGCTCGGTCATGAACATTCAACATCCCATCAATAGTAAGGATTTTTTTTGGAAACATGAGCTTCTCTGGTTTTGTTTTAATGAATTAAAAGAGAAATAGTGCCCACAGCAACACAACGGACGCCTGTGATCGCTGCGGTGAGGGTGACGTAGGACATGCCAGACTGGAGGATTAACTGTCAGCGATCCCAGTGCCGCAGGGGTCAGACACAGGGATGGGTTCCGTGGCCTGAACATGTAAATATTTACTGTATTTTCAGGTTCTGGATTATCTCTCCCAGGCTTCCAAAAGCCTCTGCAGGAGGGTGGAGGTCTCCCCTAATTCCTGAGACATAACTGCGAGCCATGTGCATGTCTCAGCTGCTTGGTGGCACCTCTTACAGTACAAAATGCCTGTTTTTAGGCAAAGCCACCAAACCCGATGCGTCTTAACAAGTTGTCAGGCATCAGCCGAGCCTAAATAACTCCGTGGGTATTCCTATGTGCGTGATCCTGCACTGCCCATGGCCAGTATGATTTAAAGCAGATGAGCTCGTGCCTCTTCCTCTCTGCCTAAAAAATAACATTTTTCCCCTTGCGTATACGCTGGCCAAGGAGCATTTTCTCGCTGAAAGGCTTCCTCTCTGCTCGGGAGTTGTGTTTTGTTAAACCACGGTAATTTGCTCATGGAGCTAAACCCTTAATCTCCCCATCTGTACAACATACAGCTATTTCATGTTACTCTGCTTAAAATACATAACATTTCTGCATATTTAAAGCAGATAATATCGCAGTGCTTGTGTGGGCAGAGTCAAGGGGAAGTTTTTGGCTGGGTCTCTGTGCTTCATTGTCTGACTGGTGCTTATAGGCTTAACTTCCAGGTACTTACAGGCTTAACAACAGTTGTGTTCTTTGAAGGCTTTTCTTTGGTTTATTTCCTCTTTTATTTGGTAAATGGTGAAAAGGGAAGAGGGAAATTTTGAACGCCTTTTTGACTAACTGCAAATGGCTTGAAATAAATGGCTGCACGTGACTTTATTCTATTACAAAAAAAGCAGGACACGGCAAAATTGCTGCTGAATTGTAAGCAGAGGGTCACCCTGCCCTGCAATTACCGTGGTCCCTAATGCACTGAATTGCAAATCATATCCGTTCCTGGAGCGTAATACTATCTGGCTCTGCGTGCCAGACTAAAATGAGCTCATAGAGCAAAGCAGCCTGAGAAAACAGCTTTCAGAAGAGATGGGAAAATGGTCTTAATCTCCAGCCTGAGTGGGAAAGTAATCAGCCTCGGTTCCTCAACTCCGCGAGGAAGACCTTTGCACAACAGCAAGGGGCAAAGGTGCCACTTGCAAATAGAGCTGTATTAACGGATTCGCTGCTGGGTGTTGCTGTGCTGCGGGAGGATGTTTTCAGGGACTGGTATCCCGTTGGTTTCAGGATGGAGCAGCTTGCTGGGAACATCTACAAATGATAGATTTCCCTGTCCTGGACTCCAAATCGCGTTTCGAAATGGCAAGTAGAAATGTATCACGCGGATAAAACTTTAAATATTTCAACTCTTCTGATTTTTTTCACCAGCCGAAGTAAAAATTTTTTAACAACAGGATTGTGCCCAAATTTGTCCTGCCCCCATGATGGAGTGACCCAAACCAAACAGCAGCTAAGCTCCTAACTGGACTGCTCATTGAAATGGGATGAGTCCAGACCTTGCTGCCACAGTCTGGCAGCATCGATGGTTTCTGCAACCACGATGCGTAGCTGTCTCAAGAGCACAAATTCTCTTGAACTTCTCAATTTTGGCATTTTGCTTCCCTTAGGGGCCATCTTTGCTAGGAGGACTCCACTGGGAGCGTGCAGCAGGATGGAGGCCAGGACCTCTTGGTCTAAAAAGTGTTGCGTAGTTGAGAGAAGAGGGCAAGATTGTTGGGTTGGAAATTCAGAGCTCAGTTTGCTTCGGTGCTCAGTTACCAAGACGAGGTCACTTTTTCATCCCTGGCAATGTTTTCGCCACCTGCCCACCGTGCCTACTTGGTCCTACTTGGTCTGAATTGCAATGCGACTCTGTTCCAGTATCCCCAGTTAGCTCTGGGACTGGCAGCAACACATCACAACCTGGCAACTAGCGATGCAGATGTGCTGCTCCTGTTTCTGGAGTCAGTGTCTCTGGATGCTACTCTGTGATATATCCACTGGTTCAGAGCTACCACGGCGTTTGCCCCCCAGTTCTGCACGGTGTGATATAGATTAGCCTTTATTTTCCTGGACACATATGTTTAAAGGTCCCCAGTGAAGTACTCTAGCAGCTATTTCTGTTTCTTAAAAAGAAAAAACACTTCTCCTGTGAGTTTTATGTCATCCTAAATTTAGAAGACCTAAAAGGTACTAATGGTCAAAAGGAGATCGTTTGCGTGATTTTTCTGTTTCTTTTTTTTTTTCCCAAAGCTGATGAGGTGGGAACACTTAAAGCTGTTTGCAATATATCCTGCACGGGGCACAGAAAGAGGGTCACGCTTTGATAAGTATTGGTGTCACATACCAAACCTCTGCCTCCTTTAACTAATCTGCCTGTGCACACTTGCCCTGATATCCCGTGGTGAGTGGCTGTGCTTGGTTTCACGCTGGAGATCAAATGTGGCTCATTGCTGCCAACTGTGTAGGGAAGTAGGCTGGGTCGTATCTTCTTGTTCTTTAATTATTTTTCCAAAGAGTTGAAACAATCCCCTTCTCGTACAAAACCACATCACTGCTTTGAGGGAGGCTGTTGTTCTCTCCCTGGGTACTGGTTCGATCTTTTGTGTTGCTACTGGCATTTTTCTTTACAAAATGAGCAAATATTAGTATGGTAATAAATAAATGAAAGGACGAAAAGTGTCTGAAGGGAGAACCAGTTAAAACTGCAGTGGTCAGGAGGACCCACTTCATGTAATCCCATTTATACCTGTACGTGTTTTTATTTTGTGGTAAGCAATGGTCCATGTTTCACCTCTGTGTTTTTCATTAAAAGACCTTGCTGTGTATCCAAAGGAAGTGAAATCATCTTTGTTGCACCCCTGGAGAAATAAAGGTGCAGCAAAACAAGATGGTTTTCCCAAACTGATATAGGGCAGGGAGGTAAAGGTGGGCTCTGCAGCTTCCCAGTGCTTTCCCTCCATCCCCATGCTATGTACCAGTGGAGTGGGCACCAAACTGTCTGCAAAACCCATGGCTGCTGTGACCCAGCAGATGGTCATGGAGACCAGCTGGTGCTTTCCACCATCTCCACCCAGTAAACCCCTTCACCCCACACCAAAAGTCAGTCTAAACCCTATCCCACTTTCCCATAGCATCTCACAGTTTTTGCCCTTGAGCCCCTGCCTGTGGCTCTCAGAGTCTGCAAGGTGTTGTGGAACAGGGTTTATGGAGTGTCATCTCCTGGTAATGTCACTGTGTGGTGGCAGTGAGGTCAGGCAGCTCCCCAGGCTTCTCATACACTTTTTTCAGCCTTGGTGCAAACTCCAGTGTTAACACTTGGGTCATTTCCAGAAGTACATGGGCTCAAGCAAGCCACCACAACCATAATTTGTCAAAGATCTCTAGAGCTGTCCCATCACCATCCCTGGAGGTATTTAACAGATGGGTGGACATGGCGCTTAGAGACATGGTTTAGCGGTGGTTTTGGCAGTGTCAGGTTGGTGATTGGACTCGATGATCTTAAAGGTCCATTCCAACCTAGACAATTTCATCATTCTATCTTCAGCATCCGCATCTACTCATCTGTAGGCATCTGCCACTGCTGGCTGTGTTATGCTAGCTAGTGAGATTATCACTTCTAGTAAGCTTAAATAACAGGTTTATGCAGACCAGCTGGGCTTGATTGAAAAAGGTTAAAATTTACTTTTGTAGTAGCTTCTCTGAGAGGCCAGGGACAAACAGGACTGGTTAGAAGCAGCTGGAAGTGATTCAAGGTAACAGCTCTCCCAGGTGATGGTGGAAGGGGATGGGAGTTGTGATCCAGCTGCCCTGGGTATGGTCACTATAAAAGGGTTGTAGTCATGCTGCCAGCTTTGTTGAGGGTATTGGGTGTCTGTGGGGTGTTTAGTGCCTCTCTTGTGGCAGTCCTGGGTCACCTCATGTCTCAGTGCAGCTTCATGGTGATCCCATAAGGCTTCATCCAGAAAGGAGTAGACTTGTTCTCTGGCAAGGTCAGATTTTCTCCATTTCTACGTCCCTCTTTGTTATGTGGCTTTTGTTGTCCCTTCTGGAGAGAGGAGTTGAGGATGAAATAAGGGAAAGGTTTATTTCTGTCCAGGTTCTTCTTAAAAACTTTGCTGTGCAGAGGTACAAAGAACCATGAAAGAAGTGACCAAGTCAGTGTTCTGGAGAGCTGAAGGTGTCTCAGGTGTCCTTGGATGCCAGTGTGCTTTCATTTGAATCAAGCTCAGCATGCATGAGACTCAAACAAGTGGAGATGAGTCCCAGTGTTTGCAGCTGTTTTGCTCCTCATTTGGAGCTATGACATGCCATCAGTGCCCTTCTCCTGGGGAACTGTCTCTGCTGAGTTCAATGGACACAGGATCAGGTTAAATTATGGTGGGCCTTTCTGGAGGACCATGCAGTTGGATGGGGATGTTGAGGTGCCCTGTAAAGCTGGGGAAAGGCAGTTAGAGAAGGAGGGGAGAGGCCAAAGAAGCAAAGCTGTTAAGGACCTTCATGCAAGAAGAGTGAGTGGCAGATAAACGGAATGGATGGGGGAGGTCTGCGAGGGGTGGTGGCAAAGCGTGAAAGCCCAGCAAGGAAAACAACTGGGATGCTAACTTGGTCAAGAGGAAAAGCTACTCCTGAGATTTTGGGGCGGGGTTTATCAAATGATAGCACTATCTTGAAGTGAGGGTGGTAAGAACCATCCTAGGAACTGTAAATCCTCAAGGCAGGACTGGTCTGAATGAGACCTCACATAGTGTCTTTATTCCAGCTCTTGTTTGCCTCCAGGGACTGTGTCCAGGCTCTCAGCCCCATGAGGGAACTCCTGTGTCTGCCCTGGCCCCATCTCTGCTTTCTTGGCCTCAGGTTAATGAAGAACAAGGGCACGAGAAACAAGGGCTGGTTTCCTTTCTGTAGGCTTTTCAAGGCAAGGGGTGGTCAGGGATAAGAAAACATTGCTGAAGCTCTTCTGGCTTTTATCTGACGAATTATGTGTGGGTGCTGAGACATTTTGCTAAATATTAAGCCTGAACTTTAGAAAATGGAAAGTCTTTCCTCTCCAGAAATGGTTGGCATTAAGGCAAGCGACAATTGCACATGAATGATCCTCTTTGTTTGCCTTCCCTTACTCTCAGTTGATTGCTTTAAAATATTGCTGATTGCTTGAGTAGCTGAGAAGCCTCTCTTGGAAATCTACCAAATAAGCTTCAGCACAGTTTATTTTTATGATTTGCATTTGGCCTGGATTTGGTATTTTCCCCCCCTCTTGTTAATTTTTGACAATTAAAGAACCGATTTCATTCTTCACCCTTGCCCTATCCTTTTGATGGAGGCTGTTTGGCTCTAGGGTTTGGTAACAACATGTTGCCACTCAGCTCCAGGTGTTCACTTAACTCGCATCTCCTGCTCAACAGCCTAACATGAAACTACCACGTGGCCTGGAACCAGTTCCTTGGGCAAAGGTGGCCCATCACACGAACAGGTTATGGGCTAAACGGGCCTCATCTCAACAGCCCCAGCACTGAGTGGAGATGATGGACACCCTTGATTTCTTGTCATTGCTCAGGATGGTCCTCTCTATGGCTTAGGACAGAGGACCTGGACATGATGTAGGTGCCTGCAGAGATCCCTGAGCTAACGCTGAGCAAATGAGGCTTGAGAATGGGAAGACTCAGTTGCCCTGGTGCGGTATTGTGCTGGGGTTATGAACTCTGCCACCTCAGCCAGCACCTATACATAGCCTATAGATCACCCAGGTGGTACAAGTTTGGGAGCTTCTTCCTTGGCCTTGCCACGCTTGAACACAAACCACGTTATAGGTACAGTCCCCAAGACACTGGTTGAAGCCAGTGTAGGGCATGTGAGTGTTATGGGTCTGCTCCTGTGTTGAGTGCAGACTCGTATATCCAAAGCACTTAACTAGGTTTCTTTTGAGGTGTTAAAATTAATTATGAGTTTAGAAAATGGGAGTTTGCCCACCACTTAATCCTCATCCTCCTTGATCCCTGCTGTCACAGCCCAGTGGGTTATTTAGGCTGAGAGATCTCTGGCTGTCTGAGGGAACAAGGTCTGTCTGATCAAGGTGGTGTGGGGATATCTCTGCTTTAGAAACTTCGTATTTACATGATTTTGAGAGAATAAATTGGCCAAGTTTGATGAGAAAAATCACATAACTGAGGGAAAGCTCAACACTTTGCATACCGGAGAGGAATCTGCTGTGAATGGTGCAAAACGACATTGCACTGTGTGTTCACTCCTTATTAGATAACAGAGAAGCCAACTGTGAGGTCCGGAGGTGTAGGACAGCCAGCCTTATTGGCACCGTGACTCTTGGTGCAGGTTGTAGTTGGGATTGACCTCCATCCTGCTGCAAAGTGCCTTATCGTTAGTGATCCTGGAGACACCGAAGGTCAAGACAGCCCATTGAGGTGCTCCTTGCATTTCTACTTCACAGCAAGAAGCCAAATATGCCCAAGAGAAACCCTGATGGACCTGGATTAAAACCACAACTGGGTGGCCTGACACCACTTTGGGCACCTCCAAATGGCAATCAGAGCCCTGGGTTGTGCTGGAAATGCACATTTGAGCTGCATGGCACAAACATCTCCTGATTGCCCCACTCCGAGGCTGTGAATAGATTTAATTGCTGAATGGAGATACAATTGCAATTAAGCCTATTCAGCCTGATAACGAGGCATTCAGGGATTTAGGAGTTTTATATGGCTCAATTAGATTCAATTGTTAAGCCTGAGCCTTATGGAGTGCTCCTCTGAAGTCTTCGCTCTGCAGGCAATCCTGAGAGCTTTGGGTGATGTTTTCAGGCAGGAACGGTCTGAGTAGGGGGGCAGGAAATTGTGACTATATATGGACACGAAGCAGTTAATTCCTGGGATGTTTTGCTGGAATGGGGGAACATCAGCCTAAGTGTTTTCCCTGCGGGCTCAAGCTGGTTTGGAGCGATGAGAAGAGCTGTGCTGCACTTACCCTTACTTTTAAAC
Organism: Dromas ardeola; assembly: GCA_013398915.1. NCBI lineage: Eukaryota > Metazoa > Chordata > Aves > Charadriiformes > Dromadidae > Dromas > Dromas ardeola. The sequence continues at coordinate 163,630 of VYZM01014758.1, forward strand.
CTGTGCCCGAACACCTGGAGATTGGGGCTGATTAATAATGTGAATATCTTTTAGCAGCCGCTTGAGACTACTCTTATTTATTAATGGGGCTGTGGTGATCCCATAAACAGCAATAAAATGTGGAGCCCTGAGGGCGTTTTGTCCTGTTCGCTCCCCCATCCCTTTTGGCTTCACCTGGGTCTCCAGGGATGGGGCTGGGATCCCCTTGAAGTTTGCATCTCAAGCCAGTGTGCTCCTGTTCACCCTGGGGCCTCCTGTCTTTCACTTTTCCTTTCTGTCTTTGACCTTTTTGGCCTGTTTATCTCTTGGCCAGAGGATGGCTAGCTGCAGGGGTGGTTGGGACCTACCGCGGTGAGACCTGCTCTTCATCAGGTCTGGAGATCCCAGGACCCCGGGCACTGCAAAATAACCATCGCTGTGGGGAGGAGACCCAGGTGATCCCCTACTTTGAGCAGCAAAACTGCTTGCAGTTTGGGATGTGGGATCTCTGGTTCTTCCCCTGAGTGTCTTCTGAGCTGAAATCTTCTCTATTTGTGTGGTGTAAGCTCTAGGGGTGGCTGGAGATGGGGTTCACGCTGCTGCTGGGCTGCTGTAGGGTGTAGCTTCTCTGGCTTTGACGGATGCAGGAGGTGGTTGGAGCTGGGGGTCCCTGTGCTCCCCTGAGGGTGAGATGTCAGATGTGCTCCTGCGACCCTGTTTGGGGCTGGTTTCCCTCCCAGCAGCAGGGGACCTCATCCTTCATTGTCCATTGAGAGTCTGCCCATCTCACGCAGAGCTTTGTGGTCATCTCACCATCCCCATGCCGAGGAGGCAAGTGTGGCACTTGTGTCCCTTTTAGGGTTATATCCCAGATGTTGGAACCCGGAGACTGGACAACAGACACCTGCATTCCCTTCCCTATGCCTCAGTTTCTTGCTGCCTGTTAATAGCAATGCTAATGTTCTCCATCGAAGGGACCATCTCTTAGCAAGCTCTCTGCTGTTATGAGATTAAGACAGAGTGCAATCATGAATTCATTTGAGATGTCTTGACTCATGCCCCTCCAAACCCTTCCAGCATCCACACAGCAGCGTCAGATCCCTGTATTTGAACCATAAATTAACTTTGCATCCCGCTTCTGGTGTTTCCCATCCTCTCCAGGTGCTCATAACTAGCCTAGACCCTCTCTTCCCCCCTGGAAACAGAGACTTTCTCTCCCCCTCCCAACCCTTTCCCCAAGCTGGCCCCTTCCTTTGCAAACATCCCAGTTATTTTATTATTATTTTGTGCCCACGAGGTAAAGTGGTTTTTTTATTTTTTTTTTTCTTTCNCCCCCTTTCCCCCCCCCCCCCCCCCCTTTGCTCCTGCATTCCTGCCGACAGCGTGCAGGGTGGTATCCCCATCCCAGCCTCCCCTCCACCTCTTCGGTCCCAGCTGCTGGCCCGCGGAGAAGGAGTCGGAGGAGGGGGGATGCCCGGAGCAGCCCCTCCTCCTGCCTCATAACTTCTTCTTCCAAGCGTGCGGGGAGTTTCATTGCAGCCTGGACCACACGGACGCCCGTTCCTGGGGCCGTCGGACTCTCTCGCCCACGGGGAGAAGCCAACGCGCAGCAGTTTTGCCCAGGTAAGAAGCACCGGCTGCCTGTAGCCAGCCGTCTGTCCGTCCAGGTATGGGGTTTTGTATGCTCCATTGTGTTTTTTTCCGCTCTCCCCATTCTCGGGTTGCAGTTAAATGAACCGTGGTGTGAAAGGTGAGAGTGGGCCGGGGGCGATGGGAAGGATGAGGAGGCGGCAGCCCCCAGGGCTGTAAATCGCATCCCAGTGTGTCGCATGAGCGAACCCCTCGCTGCTGGCTCAGAAATGCCTGAGATGCCCAAAACCTGTCTGAAATCTGAATTTTTGGGGTGACTTTGCGTTTCACGTGATGGGAGGTGGCTCAGGGGCATCAGCTGGTCTCGGCGGCAGGGAGAGGTTGTGAAGAAGTGCTGCCATGTGCAGCACATGGTGGGGTTTGGGGTTTTCTTGAGTCTTTCTGGGAGGAAACGGGTTCCTGTCACCTCCTTTGATGCACCCAGGAGGTCCGAGCATTGCAATGGGCAGAATCTGGTCCCAGTAAACTTCCCACTGGTGGAATAAGGAGCTGTATTTTTCTCCTAATCTTGTTCAGTTGGGTTGTGTGAGGGGAATGCTGGTAAAATAGCAAGTGCTGAAAGCAAGTCCTGGATCAAAGCTATAACAACAACGTTTCAGGACCCCCCTCCACCCCTGGGGACTGCTTATAACTCCAGACAAAATTAATATTTCAGCGGGTTATGGGAGAAGCCGCGGAAAGGGTTGGACTGGGGCCATGCCGGGCTTGGGAGGTCGGATCATTTCAAGCGGAGAAGTTATGTACTTTGGGGCTGGATTCTGCTTTCCTACGTCTGGGACAAAGGTTGTAGTATCGCAATGTGACCGCTCGGGTGCAAACCATGGACTTGCAGCTCCGAGTTGTGGGTCTGCTCCTTTCCTGACCCAGCAACAAGTCGCACAACCCAAGTTTTCCTGCTTCAGTAACACCAGTGGTGACGGTGACTGAGATCCTTCAGCATCAGTCCATCCATTCCCACTTCCCCCTGTAGCCGCCGAAACGATGTCTCATGGCTAGCGATGGTGATTAACAATTTTGTTTGGCTGCTATCCATCATAGGCCCAAAATAATGTAATTTCTGCTTGCAATCGTGAATTACCAGAAAGAGTCTTTCTTCTGGGGAGAGAAGGAAATCAGCCACCAGGCAGATGATTCATGGCGTGTCTGAAAAGTCTTTTGTGGCTCTGGGAAGGAGGTTGGTTTGTAGGATGGAGTCTGCAGAAATTACTCCGTGCATCGCGTTATCGCCTGCGTCAGGAGGAGCAGAAAAGGGAGGGATGATGCTGGGTTTTGGCTCCCCAGTGTTTCTGCAAAGTATCCCCTTCTGCAAACCTCTTGCTCCATCTCTTCTCCAATGCCTCGAGCAGCGTCAGGTCGGGTTGTGCCTGGGGAGATGTGTTGGGCCAGGAGGTGTTTGGGGTTGTGTTTGAAGGGTTGGCACGTGAGGACATGTCCTCACCTGCAGGTCCTGGTGCTCTCCTCAGGACTGAGGGTGAGACGTTCATACAGCGCAGGACTGGGAGTTGTTGGGGTGATATTTCCTCTCCGGAGGCTGTTTGAACAGCAGCTGCTCAGGGGTTTCTCGCTGGAGCAGCTCTGTCAGCTCTCCCTAGCCTTAAATACTGATGCACTGGGGCTCGCGGCTGAAAGAGAGTTTGTGTGCAGGAAAGCTTGTCTGCTTTTTCCACCTGGCTTTCCCGAGCACGGCTTGTCTCATGTTTCAGCTCTTCTCAGATCTTCCTGTCCCAAACTGTGCCTCCCCGCCAGATTTGTTCCTCTGACTGGGCTTATTCCTGGTAGTGGACAAGGGAAAGAGGGTACAGCAAAGGGCTACCGAGATGATTAGAGGACTGGAACGTCTCTCTTATGAAGAAAGGCTGAGGGACTTGGGTCTTTTCAGCCTGGAAAAAAGGCGACTGAGGGGGGAATCTTATCAAAGCTTATAAATACATAAAGGGTGGGTGTCAGAAGGATGGGGCCAGGCTCTTTTCAATGGTAGTCAGCAACAGGACAAGAGGTAACAGGCACAAACTTGAACATAGGAAGTTCCATCTCAACATGAGAAGGGAATTCTGTACTTTGAGGGTGGCAGAGCCCTGGCACAGGCTGCCCAGAGAGGTGGTGGAGTCTCTGTCTCTGGAGACATTCCAAACCCGCCTGGACGCGTTCCTGTGCCACCTGCTCTGGGTGACCCTGCTCTGGCAGGGGGGTTGGACTGGATGATCTCCAGAGGTCCCTTCCAACCCCTTCCATTCTGTGATTCTGTGTGAAATACAGCAGGACATCTCCAACTCCCTTGTCTTGCCATATGGACCCCTGCCTCAGTCAGTGATGCAGGCATGATGTCCTCTTGCCTGTAGGAAAGGTCACTCTGTCACCACCCAAGGCTTTGCAGCCATGGTGAGGAGCAGATCTGCAAACACTGTCGGAGGGAGCCGAGATATAATCTGGGGACATTTCAGGTCTGTGTTTTGGAAAAGGACTTCCCCTGAGGGGACCATTTCATAGCTGGCTGGGGCTGCATAACTGGGAAAGCCCGTCAGGAGAGCGGGGAAGGACGGATGAATGTAGCTGCAGAGCTGGGATGAGTGATGTTTTGAGCTTGCTGCAGAGACCAGGAGGTGGTGCAGGTGGTGTTGAAAGGTGGGTGATGTGTTCATCTCAGGCCTCACCATCGAGTGGAAGGAAGGCAATAAAGAAATTAATGAAAAAAGTGAGAGATTTGGGTTCAAACCTTTCCATGGACCCCCTTGGTTGGCTGCTGAGGGCTTCAGCTCAGAGACTGGATGTTCTTGCCCAGCCTGGGGAGTGGGTGCCTCTGTCTCAGCCTCTCCAATTCTCTGTACATAAACCCTCTTTCCCCCGTGTCTTGAGGGAGCACAGATGGAGCAGCAACTTCTGGGAGAGTGCGAGGAACAGAGAGAAACATCCAAAATTGGTTTAGCTGCATCCACGAGACCTTCAGTGGGAGCATCCTCTGGTGCCCCAGAGGAGGGAGGGATGCGAGTGGGCCAAAGTCACCAGGATGTGCTGGTGGCAGGGGCCAAGTTGTGACCTTGTGCCATGGATAAGTGCTTTCTGGGAAGGTTTCACTGCTGCCATGGCCTGATCCCTCCTGTTTGTACAACTTGCCAATCAGCGTACCCCTCAGTATCTCATCAACTGATTTTGTTTGTACAGTAAGTCCATAAAAGCCTGTCTAGACGGATACGGAGAGATAGTTCTCTCTTCCTTAATCATTAACACCAGTTTATGGTGGATATAAAGTATGATTGCACCAGCTGCCAAGTTTGTAGATAGGTAAAACAAAAATGGCATATAGTAAAATGGCAAATTATGCCAGTGCTGTCTGTTTAGGGAGATGTCTGTCTGTCACACCACACTTGCTTCAATGCCCCAGCAACTCAGCCGGTGCTGCATGTGAGACCTGGGAGACAATACCAATCCAAATCAAGATTTCTGTCTAGTTGCACCATCTCAGCAGTGTGAAAACGCCAGGGAAATATGGGAAGGTGCATTTGGGAAGGGTTTTCCTTGCTTAGTAGAAACTGAAGCTAAGATTTATGGTGGCTCCACACAAGAGGGCAGCTGGAATTTGCACCATGATCATGTCAAGAGACTGCTGGGAAGATTCAGGGCCCATCATAGGAGGCTTTCTACAACAGTAGCCCCTAGGGTTCATCTTTTATGGTGGGCTTGTGGTCAACTGAGGTTGACTCCTGACCAGGGCAGGGAGCATCAACTTACGCTGTAGGTCCTGGGGGGGGGTGTCTCAGTGGGGTTCCATGGAGTTGGAGGAGCAGATGGACAGGGTCAAGCTGTCCCCAGGGGGTCCTGAGCAGGAGATGGGAACATCCAAGTCCCATGCACAAGCCCCTCTTCCCTTGCTCACTCCTGCCATGCTCAGCCGTGGTCCTTGTTCCAGCAAGAGTGAATTGAATCAGCTGGAGGCAGTGAAATGGCACCAACTCAGAGGCACGAGGGATCTGCTTGGAGAATTTATCCTGCCACAAAACCAAGAAGCTCCCAGGGGATGCAGGACCTCAGGCTGGGATCTTTGTTTTCTTTGTCCCAGCTCCCAGTCCCCTCAGTCATGCTAAGGAGCACTTTGCAGTGTGAATAACCTCCTGGAAGAGATCCAGCCCCAGTGTGAGTAACCTGAGAAATGCAGACCTGGCTGCCAGCCAAGCAGTCAATCCATCAATTGACTTCCTAACCCTTTTTTTCCACCGCCACCCCCCTCCCACCATCTATTGATCTCCTTGTCTGTAACATCCGCCTGCCCACCTGGAAATATTGCCTTTGGCTCCGCCGATACATAATCCTGCAGGGTAGACCTTTCCACCTCCCTTATGAGAAGACAGATTAACAAGCATCGTCTCGTCAATGCCCCCGATGGCAGAAGGGTGAAGAAACTGCAAATATCCTTAAAACTGTGATACCTGTTCAGTGTGTCTGTGCCACACGGGGTGAGGGGTCCCCCCAGAAGCAGGGTGGCTCATTTCAAAGCTGAGCATTAAACTGGACAGTGGTGGCAGAAAGAAGCTGAAGCTGGTTTCGAGGTGTTCCCTGTTTCTGGGAATGTACCCAATGACTGTTTGACCATTATTACTTGCCTCTCTTTTGGTTTTTTTCCTTTTCAACTGTGTTATTCAATTTTTTAAGTAGGATTCACATTGTGATGCTTCTCAGCTGGTGCATGCCCAGGTGATGCTATCAGAGGCTGTATTAGGATCAGAAGCCCAATGGGGAGGCTGCTGGGGTTGAAGCAGAGCCATTCATTTCATGTAGACCTCCCATGAGCAGTGATCTCCAGCAAAACTCTCCTTCGGAGTTATCTGCCCCAAACCTCCACTGCGCTCTTGGCATTTCTTGCCAGAAGGAGACCTTAGGGGTGGGCAGCAAACCCTCCTTTGCTGTTTGTAACAGCAACACAAGCAAAACCATCAGTCCCCCCCCAGACTAGGTCTCTTGGAGGGGAAGAAAGAGGCTGGCTGGAGACGATCTTCACAACTACCATCTGGCTGTAACTTTCTGCTTGGAAAGGTTTCGAAGTTTAGCTATGAAGGTATTTTTACTGTTGTTAATGTGAAAACCTGATGTGTGTGGAGTTACCGTGGCGTGGAGAAAAGGAAAGGAGGGTCTAGCTTTCATTTCCAGGACTCATAAGGTATTTTTCTGCTTATCTCCTTGATGCTTCTAAGCTGAAATGCTCCATCCAGTGCTCCCAGATGCTGCTTGAATGGTTTCTGCAGAAGGTGGCAAAACAAGTCTCAGTTGGACATGACTCTGTAAGTTGTCCCATACTAGGGGAAGTGGTGCCACCTGCCAGTTATCTCCAGCTACTTGTCACCTTTTCATCGGCCTTACTGCCCTCTCCCCAGTGGGGAATGGCCAAAAACCCATGGTCTCTCCTCCATTAAGTTTTTGCCTCAGATTTGCCTCAGATTTTTGCCCTCAGAAGTTGCCATCAGATCCGAGCAAATCCTGACCTGTGCTTTGCTCCATGTTGTGTGAGCCCAATGGGAACAACTGCAGGATTCGTGGAAGAGGATATTGGAGCTGTGCTGGAACCTGATGGATGGGGAGAAGACAGGGCAGAAACCTCCCCAAGCCACATCTCCCACCCCAGAGGAGTGTCATAGCCAACCCTTGCCGTGCTCTCAGGAGACCTACTGAGATGTTAATCCAGCTGCTTTTATACGTGGCCCCCATATTCCCACCACGTTTTCTGGGGAAACAGCAGCTCTGGGGTCTAAACCTCGAGTTGGTGGGACTGGGAGGCCAGCAGCCCTTGTGGGCCACTGCCTTTGAACAAGCCAGGCACGTTCAGCTGGGTGCCGAAGCGGAAAATAGGCTTTCTCCAGCTCTCACTTCATCTTCTTTTATTGAGCAGCCTCACAAGATTTACCCCCCTTCTCTCCCCATCGTCTCTGTTAAACATTACTACGCTGTGCAACCCCTTTAAATCAGGAAATCAATGGTATTTATTAAAAAAAAAATAATAAAGAGACCCAACAAAACACTTTCTCAAAGCTCTTGCTCTGAGAGAGGGAGGGGAGCCATTTACCCATTCTGCAAGGAGTAGCAGTTTCTCACGATTGCTGGCGCTGCTGTTTAAACAGGCTCCGTGCTGCAGCGCGCGCGTAAAAACGCTCCTTGGAAAAGGTTTCCTTGCTTTAAAAATCCTTCTATTTCATGACAGAATTGCCTGGAGCTGAGAGGGAGGTTGTCCAGGTGAATCAATGCATCTTCAGAACCGGAGGGGAGCTTCAGCTGTGAGGACGTGGCGTTTGTTGGGCCTCCAAAGAGGCCTGTTGGCCACCAGAGCTGTCACCCCCCACCGCCACCAGCTTCTGCTGTGTGGGCGCCCGCATGGGTGACACCCTGACCCTCGTGCCTCGAGCTGCTTCCTGGCTCTTCTGGCTTCCTCTGGGGTATTCATTTTGGGCACGCCTTGACCCAGGATGCTGCTGGATCAGAATTCAAGCTTGGATCTAAAAAGCCACATGCAGCCACCTGAGGTGTTAGGAGATGGTTGTCATGTGGGCAAAATCCCACTGAGAGATCTCTCTCTCATGGATGGAACTGCAGCCAGAAGCCGAGGGGTCTTTGTGGTCATCTTTGCTGTGCGAGGACCATCGCGCTTCCTCCACCAGATCTGCACGATGGCTGAATGCCAGGGACCCAGCATGGCTCTTCAGGGAGCTCAGCGTCCTTCCTCTCTTCTGCCCAACCTAGTGGCCCTGGGCAAGCTGGTGATGGGCAGAGCTGGGCTGTGCATTGCCCAGATGTTATGGCAATAAGGGGACATGGGGAAGAAAACCATGGGGGCTATGCAAAATGCTCTCTTTAGTGCACTGAGAATGCCTGTGTCCCTCTCTTAGCTGAAATTATGTAGGTTCTTGGGTCCAACCTGCATCACTGTGTCATTCCCGGAGGGACAGTGAAGTTGTAGATACAAACATGTCCTGGAGATGGAGCTTAAATTACCCAAAGCGTTATCTACCTGCGGTCTGGAAAGCCGTGTGGCGGCTCTGAGGCTGGAGGGGTGTTTCTGGAGGATCCATCTGCCCTGGTCCCTCCTCTCAGCAACCAGAGCGAGAGTCCAGCTGCAGTACTGTGCTACATGGTGCTAGCACCATCATGTGCCAGCGAGGCACCTCCTGGTTCTGAGCCCAATCTTACTTCTCTTTCCTCTCCTGAGAGGTCCGTGCGGCATGTCCTGGGCCTGGAAGCGAGTAGTCCCGGGGAAGAGAGGTACCTTGGCTAGGGAACACCTATTGCCACAGGGCTTGCAGGTTGCTTTTAGGGGCAAACAAAAATCAGATTGCTTCTTCTTGGTATCCCCTTCTACTAGATGGTCTGATGTTAGGGATCTCGGGAACCTGGGCCACCCAGCAATGCACCCTGCCCTGACTCCTTGGAGAGCCTGGTGCTGGGGTCAAGGCACGTGCGGCATCTGGCACCCAAGATCTTGGAGCAGGAGAGCTGCATGGTATGGAGAAGAAATTTGAGGTGGGAATTAGCTGGGTAAGCGTCATGTTGAGACAGATGAGCCAAAGACCCACTGATTTTTCAGCTTTCTGTTCATATAAGAGTTGTGCGAGGTGGCAACTTGCTTTCATGGTGTTGTAAAGTTGCTTGTGAGTGCTGGGCTGAGTCCGTCAGCTCCCTAATGGGGATACAGACCCAAAAGCATCAGTGAGTGAGCAGGAAAGACAAAACACATTCATGCACCACCTAAGAGCTACCCAAATCTCTGCTGACCACAGGACTGCTGGTTGGAGCCTGGTTTGGATGCTGTGATGATGGCCCAGTTGAGATGATCTGTCTTGTTGTTTTGGTATCAGTTACTGGTATTTTTAAGAGTTTAGGAAATCCCCTTATTTCCTTTCCTCGTCATGTAGCCAAAACTTCACTGTCACTGTAGTGAAAAAGACTTTCCAGAAAATGCAAAATCCTATATGAAAATGGCCTCAAAGGGGTGTGAGTACCCACACAAGAGGAATGGCATCAAATGGGTGGACATTGCCATTCCCAGCTCACACCAGCTGAAGGACCTGAATATGTTGGCCAGCAGGTCGAGGGAGGGGATTCTCCCCTTCTACTCTTCTCTCATGAGACCCCACCTGGAGTACTGCATGCAGCTCTGGAGTCCTCAGCACAAGAAGGACATGGACCTGTTGGAACGGGTCCAGCGGAGGGCCACGAAGGTGATCAAAGGGCTGGAGCCCCTCTGCTGTGAGGACAGGCTGAGAGAGCTGGGGGGGTTCAGCCTGGAGAAGAGAAGGCTCCGGGGAGACGTTATAGCGGCCTTCCAGACCCTAAAGGAGCCCTACAGGAAGGATGGGGAGGGACTCTTCATTAGGGAGTGGAGAGATAGGGCAAGGGGTAATGGTTTTAAACTGAAAAAGAAGAGATTTAGATTAGATATTGGGAAGAAATTCTTTACTGTGAGGGTGGTGAGGCACTGGAACAGGTTGCCCAGGGATATTGTAGATGCCCCATCCCTGGAGGTGTTCAAGGCCAGGTTGGACGGGGCTTGGAGCAACCTGGGCTGGTGGGAGGTGTCCCTGCCCGTGGCAGAGGGGGTGGACTAGATGATCTTTAAGGTCCCTTCTGACCCGAACCATTCTATGTTCGGCTGGAGTTAGTGCTCCTGATCCACGTAATTAATTCTGAACACTTTGGACTGTGTTAGTATAACCCTGATTTAGCCTGAGAGGTGTCCAAGGGGCTTTCAAAAAGACATTCCCAGCCCATTCGGACTTAATTTGAGCTCTGGATTTTGGTACCGTTTTGCACCTCTGCTTGCAAAGGGAGCATCTCCTCCCCATGGATCAGCACCTCCGGCTGCTCCTGGAGAGTCCCATGCCTTTCAGCAGTGTGCCTCCAGCTACCAACAACTCAATGCATTCATATTTCTGTACAAAAACAGCTTAAATTCTGTATTCAAGGGATTTAGAGAGAAATCAATTACCATAAAAATCTATTAACTCCGTTAAAAAAGAAACTGTAAACTTTTGACCCCCCCGAGGCTTATTTCTGTCAGGCAAGGAACAACCCGTGTTTAACCAGATTTTACCTCCTGTTCAAATCTGCCATTTTCCTTGAGGTTTGAAAGTGGCTTTAACTCCCCTGCAGCAAATGGGGCCCCTAATCACAGGAGAGGAGCTGCAGAAATGCCCCGACCGGGCTTTTCAACGCCAGCATTTCAAAGCTGAAGGAGAGAACCGACGTTTCCCTGGTAGAAAATTCACAGAATCGCAGAATGGTTTGGGATGGAAGGGACCTCAAAGATCATCCAGTTCCAACCCCCTGCCCTGGGCAGGGACACCTCCCACCAGCCCAGGTTGCTCCAAGCCCCGTCCAACCTGGCCTTGAACACCTCCAGGGAAGAGGCATCTACAGTATCCCTGGGCAACCTGTTCCAGTGCCTCATCACCCTTACAGTAAAGAATTTCTTCCTGATATCCAATCTAAATCTCCCCTCTTTTGGTTTGAAGCCGTTACCCCGTGTCCTGTCATTACACTCCCTGATCCAGAGTCCCTCCCTATCCTTCCTGTAGGCCCCCTTTAGGTACCAGAAGGCCGCTATAAGGTCTCCTCGGAGCCTTCTCTTCTCCAGGCTGAACAACCCCAACTCTCTCAGCCTGTCCTCGCAGCATAGGTGTTTGCTTGTAAAATGGACAGACCTTCTAATTGACCCCAGCTGTTGCATCTCCATCCTGTCTCATGAGTTTTTCTAACACTGGTGACAACAAGCTGCTTTTGGATGAGCTGTTGGTACCTTTCTGGAGCTGACAGTGGCTGTGACCTTCACTTTCCACCTCTGTGAGTCGTTAGGATTGAGTCTGTCCTTTACCTCCTTGCTGGTGTCTTAACCCTTGTTTTTATTCTTCCTGTTGCCTCCAAAATTGAATGGTTTGAACCTGTCCTTTGCTTTAGTCTGGGTTCAGTCCGTGCCTTGTTTTTACAAATATCCTCCTAAATTGTGTGTAGTTATGCTGGGATCTCAGTCACCTGTTAATGCTGGTGCCATCAATACCTGGACCATCTCCATACCCTTCTCCTGCCAGTCTCTCTGGTGCTTCCACATCCTGAAGTTCCCGGTAATTCTCCATTCAGGCCAATCTCTATGTTACAATTACATGTCCCAGCGTGATCTCTTTGCCGGGCTGCTGGGATCTGTCTCCGTAGGATTTTGTGGTGTGCCTGGTGATGCTCCATGAACAGGAGCCCTGGGGTGCTGATGTCTGGTAAGGTGAGATGTAACCAAAGCCTTGGTGGGTTCTCTGCTGGCTAATACAAGGTTGTGCTCAGCCTGCAGTTTTTCAGAGGGAGATCTTTCCTCTGTCCAGCTGGCTGTTTTCAGGACACTGGTATGAAAAGATTTGAGACCTGCTTCCATCTGTCAGATGGGGCTGAAATTGTCAAGATTTTGCCAGGTCATGAGGCAGAGGATCTGTTTGCTTGTGTGATGTGTCCTATGGCACAGTGGTGGCTGTTGGGATGTGGATCTGCACAGATCCCCTGGGAAGGCTCTGCATGCCCAGAGGCGGCTCTGTAATGTAGTTTTTGTCTCTTTATGCAACAGGGATAGATATTTGGTGGCTGGAGTTGGCAGCATCTGGCGTGGGTGACCCTGGGGCAGGAGATGCGCAAGATCCAGCTGGAGCCACAGGCAAGTGGGAGACAGACTCCAGCCAGATGAGACTGCAAACCCACTGGGTCTCATCCCTTTCAGGCAGACCTTGCTGACAGGGGTTATTTATTTACCCCAAAATTTGTTGGGAAAAAAAGAAGGAAGAAGAGTTTATTGCAAACATACACACGGGAAGAATAAATGAAGGGGAACAGCCCAGCCTCTGGCACTACTGCAGGTGCGTAAGACTTGCTTCTTTTCCTCTCTTACCCTCTTGCATCTTGCCAGGCTTCCAATAGCTCTGTCATCTGATCCAGGTGAGGTAAAGGGAGAACCTGGTCCTTCAGCATTAGGGGGTTTGAAGGCAATTTGTTCAAGGAACTGTAAAACCAAGAGAAGTTGCCTCTCTAAATTATTTACCGGGGGCAGTAAAAGATCAAGAAAATTGCTGGGATTCCTTGCAAAACCCTGAAGTTTAGGGGGTCATTTCCTTGCCCCTACCAGATTTCTCTAAAGATCTCTGTAGCGGTTTTCAGAGATCTTTGACAGGGGCTGGTGGCAACCAGTGTTTGCAAAGATCAGCTATGACCTGCTGGGTTGAAGTTTGCTAATACGTAATGTAGAAAATGAGCATCATGGTGGCACCTAAGTGAACTGGTGACTTTAAGTGACCTGAACTGCCCCAAGTTGGACAACGATGGTAAGAGCAAATGACAGTCCTCCATCAGCCTTGGTACCCAAAATATATGAAAGATGGAGCACATGGAAGCAGCAAGCCCAGGTGGGATCTTGGCCTGCTGGTGGGCTGTGGATGGAGGAGGGTGTTGAAACAAGTGTCTGGAAGCTGCAGAGCAGCTCTTCACCCTGATATGCGCATTGCTTCATGCTACTTCATACAGCATGGGCAACAGACAGGAGGAACTGGAAGCCACCATGCTGCTACAACCTGGTTGCCATGACTGAAACCTGATGGGAAGAATCCCATGACTGGAGTGCGGTTATAGATGGCTACAGGGTGTTCAGAAAGGACAGGTGAGGAAGGAGGGGTGGAGGTGTTGCCTTCTACATCAAGAAATGGATAGTGTGTGCAACCACAGCCTGGGCTGCATCCCCAGCAGCGTGGGCAGCAGGGCCGGGGGGGGGAATCTGCCCCTCTGCTCCGCTCGGGGGAGACCCCCCTGCAGTGCGGCCTCCAGCGCTGGGGCCTCAGCACAGGAGAGACACGGAGCTGTTGGAGCGGGGCCAGAGGAGGCCCCGGAGATGCTGGGAGGGCTGGAGCCCCTCTGCTGGGAGGACAGGCTGAGAGAGCTGGGGGGGTTCAGCCTGGAGAAGAGAAGGCTCCGGGGAGACCTCGGAGCCCCTTCCAGGCCCTCAAGGGGCTCCAGGAAAGCTGGGGAGGGACTCTGGATCAGGGAGGGGAGCCGTGGGACGAGGGGGAACGGTTTTACACTGGAAGAGGGGAGTCTTAGACTAGATATTAGGAAGAAATTTTTTACGCTGAGGGAGGTAAAACCCTGGCCCAGGTTGCCCAGAGAGGTGGTTGATGCCCCATCCCTGGAGGGGTTCAAGGCCAGGTTGGACGGGGCTCTAAGCAACCTGGTTTAGTTGAAGATGTCCCTGCTCGTGGCAGGGGGTTTGGACTAGATGGCCTTTAAAGCTCCCTTCCAACCCAAACCATTCTATGATTTTACGAATCTGTATACATGTCCCACACTGCCTTTTCTCACCTAGGGCTGGTATTTCATACCTAGGTGAACCCTTGAAGGCAGTGGGATTTTGGAAGGAATCAGGAAGGGGAAAACCAAGAGAAAATGACTAATTTTCCTTTCAAAGTCAGAGAATAACGCCCTTGAATTTGGGATCATCTGTAATCCGGATGTGCTGCAGTCATCCATCAAGGACCCACACTGGCAACGCAGCAGCAGGAGTTGGGTGGGTTTTCACCCCCGAGTGAGCATTTGCGGCTCACTGCTAGAAGGCAGAGGACAGCTTTGACTAAAATTTTAAAAATATATGTAATAAAAATTAGAAACGTTCAGTGCGTTCAAGAATTGAACACATAAAAGTTCAACATGTACGCACATGTGTATATATGAACTTGTGTCTGCCAGGAAATTTGTTTAGTTTGTGGCATCCAGGTTATGAAACCCTTTTGAATCCTTTTCCTCACCTTTGCAATGTGAATTCAAGGTGTGACAGTTCTGAGCTCGAGCCTTTCTACACCCACAGGGTCTTTGTGTTTTGTGAATGTTAACACTTACTCACCGGGGCTCACCGCGCTTTTTCTTTGCCTCTGCAGTCTTCTAGGATTTATTCCTTATACGACTATTTTCCTATTGCTATGTTAATGTGCATTTTTTTACTGTATTTGTTCCGTGCTGAAGCATTAAACAATATCAAAGCTGGGGAAAAAAAAATAGAGGAATCACGTGTTAAATTTTTATCTGCAAAAATGTGTTTTGGCTTAGCTGCCCAAAGCGACTGCAGAAACTCAGACTTATTTTTTGTTGCTTAGGCCTTTTTTTTTATTTCCTGTGTATATGTGAACTTGGGTGACAAAAGATGAAGATTCGGAGGTTCTTTTTTTCCTGTCCTTTGCCTCTTGCCAGCTCCATATCCCTCTCAAGGTATCACCACAGCGGTACGTACCCCTGCCCATGGGTCAGGGCTCTGGCCAGTGGTGCAAGGAAGCCAATGCTCTGGGGCAGCCCTGGTGTAGGGTGACGTTGGCACATGCCTTGTCATGTCACACAGGCGTCTTAGAGGGACTCTTTTATTCTTTAAGAATAAACCAGTCTTTCCTTGGAATTCAAGGAAGAATGGAGATTTCTCTTAGCATTTAAGCTTTTTCTGAATGATTTTTTTTTTCCATCCGTTTTGAGGTCAGTCTGTCCCAAGGGGTCAAGCAGAAAGGAAATTTCATCCTTGATAGAGGGCAGGAATGGAGAGGGTGAGGTGGGAGAGGATAAAATGTCACATTTGGAAAGGCAGGAGGTAGGATTTAGCTTGAATCCAACATCAAGCCTCATATCTAAAGGCAGGAGCTACTTAGAAACTGATTCTGAAGGCAAAGAGTTTGGAGCTTGTTAATTTACTGCCTGTCTTCTCTTAATTAGATGGGATGGATTGTTGACTGCCGAAGGCAATGAGGGCTATGAGCACTGGTGGCCTCCAGGGATGGTGTGTGTGCTAGAGGACCTTGATGCCAGGCAGGACCCCACGGGGTGACACGTGGTAGTGGACATGCTAACGTGCAGGTTCCTTTGCCTTGGGTACAGCACCAGGCATACATGAGGCACTTATGAAAATCAGCATTTTGGAGGATCTTTTTTTTCTATCTCAATGTGGCAGCTGATATTTTTGAGGCAGGATTGGGTGAGCTGGTCACAGGGCCGTTCACAGAAACTGGAGAGGCTTCCCCATACGGACCAGTAAGACCATTAGAACAGGCTTCAGTGCCAGCTGTTGTGATGGACATGTGCTCTCAAAGGATCTACATTAGCTGTCTCAGAACATATTATATTGCATTTCTGGTGTTATTTTAGATAGAACAGTGCTTTGATTTACAAGCTAAATTATCCTTCACTTTGATTGTATTTGGGGCAGGAGGAAGTGTAGAGGTGTGAATGATGGGAGGAAGAGGAGAAGAGAGGATGGAAGCAGGCACTTTTTGAAAAACATTGAAATAAGGGTCTCTACAGGAAGATTTCTGGAGGGGCATATGTTTTTAATAATATTAACACGGAGCTCAGGAGCCCGGTCAAAGGTTTTGCTGCCTTCCTGCTCCATGAATCATAGAATCATAGAATGTGTTGGGTTGGAAGGGACCTTTAAAGGTCATATAGTCTAACCCTCCTGCAATAAGCAGGGACATCTTTAACTAGATCAGGTTGCTCGCAGCCTCATCAAGCCTGGCCTTGAACGGTTTGTTATGGTCCAGGACAGACCCTGCCCTACAGAGCTGAGGATTAAATGGGAAGGGAATAGGGGATGGTGCCAGGGTGGCATTGCAAGAAGGGTGCTGGGATCTGAGGGGTGATGGGGTGATCTTGCCAAAGCTCGTAACACAACTCTTGCAAAAGATCAGGTGGTAAAACCTAATTTTCTTGGGTCTCAGCTCTGCACTTCTGCATTACTTGATTTTCTAGAAGCTTATTTACTTGTGTTGATAAAAAACCCTACATTTGCTTGGTTTGGTTTGTTTTGATTTGGTTTTTTTTTGGGGGGGGGGGAGATTGTGTTTTTGCTTTGAAGCCATCTCCAGAGCAACTAATGGTAGCACCACACAGAGGTTTTGACCAGGAGTTAGGAAGGAAGGACACAGCACAGGTTAACCCCTGCACAGCAGAGATCTTGATTACATTCAAGTGCACCCAACAATTAGGAGAAGAGAGAGGGAAAATAAGAAACAGAAAATGCGTTAAGGGAACTTAAAGTCCTGAGGGTCTCAGAGATGGTTGTAGCTATGTGATGGGCAAGGTGACCACAGCCCTGGTGCCCCTGTGGTCTACATGCACACCAGGCTGCTCCAGGCACTTGACCTTCATCTTGGTTGTTTGGGGATTCGGTGGGGTTATTCCAGGCTGTGCACAGGAACTCAGCCTTATATTCCAAAAGGGACCCATCTATACTGCAGTGTGATTTTTGAGATTGTATGTTGTTAACTGGAAGGAACAATCCAGCCCTGGCAAAGAGCTAGACTGGATGAAGTCATCGAGCTCGTCTTTTCCACCCTGGAAGTAGTCCATGTCTCCCTGTGAAATCTGCTCAGCCCAAGACGAGCAGGTGAGGCTCAGACCAGGAGAAGAACTTTTTATTGGCCATTAAAAAAGAATAAAACCCCTTCTGGCAACCCCACTTCTGCTGCAGTTGTTGCTTCGTAGAGAGAAGTCCCTGCTTTGCAGAGAGAGACTTCTGTAGCAATTTTGGGGAGTTGCTAAACTGTCCATGGGCAGTAACCAGAGCTTTCCACCTCCTTTGACTTCTCCACGATGGTGGGCTGGATCTCCAAAGGCGGCAAGCGCAAGGCAGTTAATCCTGGATTTAGGAACCTGAAGGTTAGTTGCAAAAAAGGCTAATAAAGACTGGAGTGCGGGTGATTGCTGTCTGCAGTGATCTTCTACTCATCTTTCCTCCCTGCGTAACTGAGGGTAGCAGATGCTTCCCTCTTTCATCACACCATTAATATTCACATTTAGGCTTAATTGCCTGAGGTGGTTGTTGCCTGAAGAAGGGTGCTGTTAGGGAAAGGTGCTGGGGGAGGAAAGCTCAGCTCTCCCCTGTAGCCAGCATCAGCAAAGAGATTAAGGAATTACTGGATTTATGGTGAAGGAATTTAATGCCAGTTGCCTGAGCCAAGATGAGCCTTTATAGCTGGAGAAAAGCTTCCCTCACCGCTATAGGCAGGTAGGAGCATCATACTCAGACGGCGCACATTAAAGCCTCTTTCCCCCTGCAGATGAATGACTCTCCAGGCTGTGTGCTGACTCCAGGAACCAAGAAAGAGCTCCTTCCCAAGGAAAAGGAAGATGTTATATGCCCAGATCCTTGCCCTGGCAGTGGCTGTGGTGCAGTACAGAGCCGTGGCCGTTCATGAAGGTACGTGACAAGTGGGCTACCATAAATGCTGCAGCTGGGGGTGATGCTGAGACACATGAGGGAGAAAAAGACCTTTTCCAAGCAGCTGTTTCTGCTAATGTCATGGATACACACACAGATGCTGCCACGGTGGAGCTGTAGTGCTGATGCCTTTATTTTCTATATTAGGGTCCTTTTAGGTTGGGATCATCTCATAACTGAGCATCTCAGCTGGCCCCAAAAGGCAGGCAGGACCTGATTGCTGCACTAGGGTTTATGGGAAAATTGGGGCTCTGCTCAGTGTCCTGCCTCTAGTACCACCCAGCTGCTCCAGAGGAAGGTGGGGAGAAAATGTGTCCCCTCCTGCTGATATCCAAGAGATGGGACAAGCCACCACACAGGGGATATGAGAGAGAAGATCTCAAGGCAGCCTTGAAGCCTCCTGCTGCTGTTTAGAGAGTTGAGATGGCACAAGGGCTCACCTCCTCCCCGGCTCCCCGTTGCCTGTACAAGCCCACAAAGAAGTTTTGGGGAGTAGGAGTTGGGCCCAAAAAACAGGAGACAAAAGGACCCCAGAGAAGAGCCTCATGGAGTTACAGCATGGTCCACAGCATGTCTCTGTAGCCTCGGGGTCCTGCAGGAGGGGCAAGCTCCATGTGAGCATCCTACAAAGCTAATCCAGAGCTCCTGGGACTGTCGTGGAGCTGGGCATGAGCCTGTGGGTCCTCTCTCTTCGAATTGTTTCACAACAACAAGCCCCCAGGATTTGAAGGGGTAAATTCACCTGGACTAACTCTAGTTCATTCAACAAGGAGTTAATGGAAGCTTTGGCATCAGCTACAAAACTAACTTGATTAAGTTCCTGTCCGTCAATTAAGCCAATATACTTGACTATAATGCTATTTAATTCAAAGCTGGGAACAGTGCAATAAATCAACATTTACAGATGTCTCTGGCAAACCTGTGATTGATGAAACGTGGTAATTTTGGAGGTGCATGGAAAATTTCAAATAAAATCATATCCCCCTGTGATTAATATAGCTGTCTGTGTTGGTATTTTCTCCAGAAGGTACCAATCCAAATATGCTTAACATCACATGTTTCCAGTGACAGCTTCAGGTACTTGATCCAAGCAGCAAACGCTCTCAGGTTTCATTGCCAAGCTGGGCCCCTCTGGAAAGGTGCTGAGCTCCTGGCTCAGCATCTCACAGAATGGGCTCTGGTTGCGCCTTTGTGGACAAAGGGCCACCATCCTGCCCTTTTTAATCCCATGGAGCTCTTGCTTTTTGTCTTTCTCCTCATTGTCCCTGGATGCAAATGAGGGCAGGAGCATTGAGCAAGACTCCCAGGGGCCAGGAATGGATGGAGGAGGCGCTCTGGGGATTTGGGATGTGGAGAAGTAGGTAGCAAAGCTCCTCCAGATACCAACAGCATTTTGAGCATGTTTTCCAGATCAGGGCCAAAAATGCAGGTCTCCCAAGAAAAGCTGTCTGCCCTGCCTTGAGTAGCTCCAAGAGGAGGATGATTTGTGGAGGGCTGGTGGATGGTCTTCTCCATCTCGTTGAACCTTTGTTGGGATTTTCTTGTGGTAATACAGGTTGTGGTTACCCTAGGAAGCTGATGAATGATTTCCACCAGTTTTGAGGTCAGAGCCAAGGAGTGGCATTGCCTTCCCTCAAAGTCCTTCTGGGGGAACAGGGACATCAAGCTCAAAACTAGGGGAAAGGGGTAGATCTGAAATAGAAGCGGCAGCTGGGAAAAGAGCTTATGGCGATCTGCTGTTAGCAGCTGAGCTGCCTCCAAGACACCTCTGACAGCTGAAAAGCACTTATGGAGAATTGAGAAGGGAAGGGAGGTATCAACAGAGAGCTCTAGGAAGGAAAATTGAAATAATTGTCTCCCATTTTTGTCAAGGGAAAGGGCTTTATATTCCCAGCTGGGTACGAGTAAAACCAAAAAGAGCCAGTCATTATTTTTCTGCAGTAAACAGAACTGTTAAGTTGTGAAGAGCTCAGTGTCAGGAGGTACAGAGCAAGATGAAGCAAGACCAAAAGCCTTGGGTAACAAAGACCCTTGGACTTCCATCCATCCACAGCCAGCAAACGATCCTCTGTCCTGCTGTGTGGCCAAAGGGGATTGATCAGGGACACAGCCATGAAGGAGAGCACAAAACCTGCATCTTTCCGAGCCCTTTGGGGAGCCTGCTTATAGAAATGGGGTAAATTGAAGGTAAATTGAAGAAGCTGAGCTAAAACAGGCTTTCCGTTTGCAGCAGAAGCATGAGAAACCCACCTAGCACTTCTCCCCAGCAAACTGGAACAAATGCTGCAGCCCGGTTGGGTGCGAGTTGGGTCTCCAGAGCTGCAGCTGAAAGTCAAGGCAGTGGCTGGGTAAAGTCCAAAGCAGCAGTGACACAAAATGAAAAAAAAAAAGCGAAGAGGCTGAGCCCAGTCCTGGTGAGCAAGATACAAAAACCCTTCTGCAGCAGTCAGCACGGTCTACTTTTTAGCAGCCCTACAGTAATGACTCAGCATCTATCTGCAAGGGAGAGAAACACCAAAGAAAACAGAAATTTTGAACATCCCTTGTAGAGCTTTCGTTAATTCAAGCATCCCGAAAAGTCATCAGATTTCTCTCCATGAAATATATTTATTGGATGCCGAAGGAAAATTGAATTCAATTGAGACTGAACACTGTATAGGGAAATACGCCTTGATGTTCATTAAACAAATTTCCTTGTACACCTGTCCCTTCCCTGCCAGCTGTCATCAGGTAGCTCTGGCTTGTACAGAAAAAACGCTCAAATTGTTCATTCTTTGCACAAGATCCTTTTCATGCTCCAGGCTGCTGGCAGCTAGGCAAGAGGGGAGTGTTGCAAAGCTGAATGCGCAGAGCGTCCCGAGCTCTCTCTCTGCAAGACTGGAAGACTTCGTTGTTTTAGGGCTGGCAAAGCACGGATGGCTAGGTGGCCCCATGTCTGCATGGGTGTCTCACATTGGCTCTGGAGACCCTCATGGAAGAAGCCCAGGATGGTGGGTAGGGTGGCAGAGCTTCCACATTCCCAAATTTCAGTTGCGTTTGGCTCAGGTGTCAATGTCTGCCTCTGGGCATGTGAAACCTCAGGCATCCCCCTGCTTCCAGCATGTCCTACAGACCTGCATACCTTGATGGATCAGGGACTTGGTGTTTGTGCTTCAAATGAGAAACTTCCCCTGGGTGAGAACAACAAAGTGGGGAATTAGGAGGAAATTAAGGAGAGCAAAGCAGACTGTTGTTCTGGGAAGCCCATGATTACGTACTTCATTGAGCCTAAGCAACATTCCTTAGCTGCAATATCTCAGGGGTTCTTGTGATTCAGAGGAGTTTAACTCCTGGCCAGCTCATTGCATGGTGGGGATGAGCCTTCTTGCTCTTCTTCTCCCTCAGCTTGCAGGACAGCGGAGGTGGCCGATATTCTGTTCCTTGTGGGGCAGTCCCAGGGCACAGGGAGGGAGAGCTCCTGGCTGGTCAAGGACTTCATCGGCAGCATGGCCCGTTCCTTTGAGAACGTGGTGATGGGCAAAGGAGGCATCCGGCTGGCAGTGGCACTCTACGGGGAGAAACCAAGGTGGGTCAGTCCGTCCTCTGCCACCAGCACTCAGGTTTCCCTATGGCTCTAGATGGGCAACCATGTCCCCATGGTTAAAGAGCTCTTGCTGGTCTGATGAACCATTACAAGAGAAGGGCAAGAGTTTGACCTCCAGCAGTGTCATCAGAGTCAGGAGGTGCTCGGCCATGGGGAACTCTTTCAGGGCAGAGAGGCTGGTATTTCCTGCAGCCACAAGAAATTCCCCGCCATCCAATTTTAGGTAGTATTTTATGGTAACAGGGCTCTGTGGGGCCCATACCCTGGACGCCATTGACCACTGTGAAGAGGACTCCTTGCCTACATATAAGCCTAGTGTGACTAGCTATATATCAACATTATTGCTTGTCATTATTATTATCAATGCATCCTTGCTGTACCAATAGTGTTTTCTTGTCCCTTATTCCCCTAATTTCCCCCACTTCTCATTACCAGTATGAGTATTGAGCTCACGGATTACGTGACCATTGAAGAAATGCTGGTGGCAATTCAGGATCTCTCCCTCAAAGGTGGGAGCTTAAAAACCGGGTCAGCCTTGGCCTTTGCAGCTCACGCCATGTCTCGCCTGGACACGCTGCGAGAGGATGCAGCAAAGGTAAGTGACCTTCTGTAATGACTTCCCTGGTGTCATCCTCAGTAGGGATCAGACCTCTAACTTCTTCACCTGGAGGCATGAATGAGCCATTTGGTTTTTATTTATCCCGTCTCATTTTTAGCTTGGAGTTGACGTACCACATTTAGGAGCTCATTCAGCTTCAGGTCACTTATTGGTGATAGAGGAAGACAGGCACGTCCCGATTTTCAAAGGGCTGACTCATTTTTTAAAAATGCTCATGTTTCCCCACAGATTGCAGAGGTGCCCAGCATTCTAGTCTTAAATGCCTCCAGCTGAGTACCCAAATTCGGGGCACTTACTGCATAAGCTAACTGAGCAGGCTCAGGACATGATAAGGACAAGGAGGCAAGTTGTGGTGCTGGTGCACATATCTGTTGCTAATAGCCTGCACCCATCTGCTCTGGTTACAGAGAGTGGCAGAAGAGTTAGCGCCTTACTCGAAAAGCAGACACGTTGCTGTGTCTTTACCTTTCAGGTGTCAGTTCTGGGTCATTGGTTTCTTCAGATCTTTTTTTTTTAAATTTATTTTGTTCATAATTTCTTAGGGGCTTTGAGGATGCTGAGGATGCTAAAGAGGAGGTGCTGCATTCTGGTTTGCTCAGCAGGCTGCATGAAGCAGTTCACTCCACTCTGCTCTGATGGTAGACAGCCTTGAAATCAAGCAGGGGGCAGCCCCATGGGGAGTGGATACACCCTATGCATCGAGTCTGAAATGATCACAGCCAGCTTTCGCCTCCCGTGGGCCTCCCGTATTTGCAGCTTGGTGCTGCACCTTCTCTTTTGCTTTGAGATCCTGCATGCCAAGTGCGGTCTGTGTGATCCATGCCATGAGTGTGGTCAATGAGACCTGGTTTGAGCAGGAGGGAGAACATGATGATACAGGTGGGACGTGTTAACCACCTCAACTGCCTGCTTAAAGGTGTTGCAGCAGGTTGTGTCTTCATTATGTCATCCCATGCGCCAGCCATATCTCCTGCTATGTGATCTGACATGGGACTTCCCTCAAAGCTTAAAAGGTCCAGGGCTGCTGAGTTGGCTGTCACTGAAACCCAGGCTGTGGCTGAGAGAGTTTCCTACCACCAGCTAGGACCATCCAGGTGCCAGTGGCCAAGTGTGTTGTCCAGGGTGCAGCTGAGTCCTCCTTTAAGAGCTGCTCTTGTGGACTTCTAGGAGTGAATCCTCTCTCTGTGCTGGCACTAATCTCCTTCTGGACCCAGAATTACTGCCCCAAGCAGAGGTGAGACACAGTCGGGCAGGAGGAGACATGCAGAGAAGATGCTGACATGAGCAGCAGCATTTATCCTCTGCTTCCTTCCCAGCTCATGCTCATGAAAGCTGATTTCACGTCAGTTTACCCCAGAGGTGTGACTTATCAAAGGATTCATCTTCAAGTGCCCATCCTTTTAGAGAGATGGACTTCATCCAAGGTCTGACTTGTCAGTGTGAAAATCCCCCCACCTGTCTGTGTGACTTCCTCATGTTGTGCTCTTTCATTCTCTGGCTCTTACGCCAATTCTTGTAGGTAGTTGTTTTGATCACGGATGGAAAATCCAGCGATTCAGTTGAAGATGAAGCCCGGGTCCTGCAGGATGGGGGGGTGACAGTGTTTGCTGTAGGTACGTATGGACACGCTAAGTTACGTGGAGCATCACCACCAAATACTGTGTGTGCACCAACAATCTATGCACTGGGGAAGATTCCTGATGCACGACAGCCCCCTCCTCTAAAAACTGCACCCATCCCCAGGCTCAGCCACTAGCAACTACTGCAAGTACAGGAAAATCACATCTGTGCTGTGCTTGGGTATTTTTTGTTGTTGTCGATAGCTGATTTATTCAGTAGAAATCTGCAGTTCTGCACCTGTCAAAACTACTTGCAAATTCAGGAGGAGTTCAATAAATAGTTCCATAAAAGTCAAAATGTTTTGATGTGACATTTTCAAAAATGAAATGTTTTTACTTTTGAAGCTTTCTTTTAATGGGGTTCAGAGACACACTTCAGCTATGTTAAAAATGTCCATCAGAATAATTCCATGGGCAAGGAAAAGTCTCAGCACCTCCCTACCCCCAAGAGCATTTATTACAAGTCAAATCCTTCCCTTCACCAAACATTTTAGGGGAGAAGGGGATGGGGATGGTGTTTCATTATAGAGAGCAACCAAGTCGATTTGGGCAAATGTGAGGTGAAAATTAGGCAGGGTTGGTTTGTTGAGTTTTTTTCCCCCCTTTTTTAAAATTCAACCACAGAAAAACCCTCCGATTTTCACACAGCCTCCCAAAGTCCCATTGTCTGCTCAGAAGGGCAGAAATGTCTCTCATCCAATGGGAAGGATGAGGCCAGATCCTGCCCTGCTCCTTTTCCCTCTCCACCCCAAGAGAGCTTTCCACCTCTTGGCCCATTAGCAGCTGAATCACCTGGGTCAATCTCTAACATGCTTCTGGAGAAAACCTTGACCTCTTTTCCTTGAAGGCTTCACCACTGCCCATCCAACTTGAGTCTCCATTCCTCGTTTCCTCCTTCACCATGGGCAGCATGACTGCAAAGTTGGTGTGAAACTGGAAGGCCAGCACATTGCTCCTGCTTGCTCTTGACAGCCCTTGACAATCCCTGGCCTGCCCCAGGGATGATGTTTGATCTCCTCTTTTCTTCTTCTAGGAATTAAGGGTGCTGACAAGGATGAACTGAGCAAAATAGCTTCAGAGCCCACTGCAGAGCATGTGCTTTACATTGAAGATTTCCACCTGCTCCACAATGTGGCCCCCAAACTCTCTCGAAGGCTCTGTTTCACTGCCTCAGAGCCACCACGACCGGTCAAACAGACTGCACAAGGTGCGTTGGGCCTCCCCTTTTATCCTGCTTCCCACCTGCTCGAACCAGCGCCTTCCGAGTCCCGGTATGTGCCAGCCACACCACAAGATGGACCTCCCGCATCCCCCCTGTTCATCACAAGGGAGCTTTAGGGGTTAGATGACCCTAGAGGAGCAGCCAGCTCATGGAGCATCCGTTGTTTGGGGGCAGTGGTCCCGTGTATTTTGCTTGTGTCTGCATCTCCTTGGTTTGTCTGGTGATACTGGATCCTGAAGGTCTTGCTGCTTGTTCAGACAAAAGGAGCAGCAATGGGCTGTGGCAGCAATTCTGCCCCTTGGGGGCTTTCATGATGGACCTCTCATGGTGAACTCTGGAAACGCAGCTCAGGGTCTCAGGAAGAATTTCATTCCTTGCAGAAGATGCTAAGAGCAGCCAAAGACATTTCCAAAGACATCTAGGTCTCTCCCCAAACAGATACCGATATTGCAGCAAATCCAAAGGCGGTAGCAATGAATTCCTGTCCCCCCTCTTGGCACACAAACTCAGGAAATTAGTTAAAAGCTTGGGGGAGCTTCATCCAAGTCATTAGAAGGTCTTTTTTTACCTTTCTCTGTCCTTCTGTAGCACTTCAGGGCTGCCTCTGATGTTTCATGGAGAGCTCAAGCTTTCTGGCCGAATATTCTCTGGTGGCAGTAAGGAGAAGGGCAGGAAGGAGCTGATGCCCTATGCATTAAGCAGGTGTTCACAGGGAAAATGTAGTCAGAACCAGTTTTGTATTCCCTTCTTGTACTCTCAAACAATTTGCCAAAAGAAAACATGCTTGTGTGGCTCTGGCCTGGAAACAAACCCCAGCTGCTCCTGCGCTCTCAGTCCAAGTGAATGCCATCTATACCCAAGGCTTTCTCCACACTGGATGTGTTGACTCCATCAATGACCAGCCTGCACATGTGCAGCACTGGTGCCATCACGGTCCAAACCAAAGGCCTTTCCTTTCTCTTTTTTTAGCTGAGAAGATCATTGGCCCCCGGGATTTGTATGTCAGTGAGCACAGCCACAGCTCGCTGCGACTCACGTGGATGCCAGCTACAGGGAAGGCAACGGGGTACCGCGTCCATCTGCATCCCTTGTTGCCTTCGGGGAAGCCCATTTCAGAGGACCAGCGGCAGGTAGAGTTGCATTACCATTTTGCAGAGCACCATTGTAGATCCCAGTGTTAGGGGCTAGCCCGCTGCTGATGGCACAGCATGGTTAGGAGATGGCACCATGTCCTTCAGCCATCCCGGTCACAGCCCAGTGCATTGCCATAAATCCCTGAAGCTGCTTGATTGAAGTGAAGGTCTATAGATAGACCATCAGATTTTGAGGTGTGCTGATTGCTCATGCTCATTTCGGCATTGCTGTTGTGGTGAGATGGAGTTTCTGGGAATGGTGGGTCAGGGGAAGGTAGGGTTGAAGAAGGATGTGGCACAAACTGGCACAAACTCCACTGGGATTGATAAGAACAGGTCAATGGGAAGCACTCTTTCTCCTCTTCCCTCTATGATTCCATCTCTCAAATAAGCCCATCCAGCTGCCTTAGCGACATCCCCTGTTCCTCTTGCTGCCAAGATTGTTCATCTTGGTAAGATCTCTGCGTGTTTTGGGTTTGGATTTGCCATGTCCTTGTGTGAGGGATGCTGCCGGCTGTGCCAGCTCGCTCCAGTTCAGCTTGGTCACTGCACAAAATCTGGGAGCAAGACTGAAGGATAGAAGATGTATGCCTAAAAGCTTTGCTTTCTAATAATAGAACAAAGCTATGAAAGCATAAATTATTAAGGTTAAGATTATTAATTGTATTAATTATTAAGATTGTATTTAACAAGAATGATCATCCTTGGCCGCTTCAGAATCTCATAAGAACACAGTGAAAACACAGAAGTTGTCTCTACCTCTCTTGCCCTCAGGTTATGTTGAAATCTCCCTCCATGAGCTTAAAAGAAATTATCTTTGCCAAAGATCATTGCTTTTCCTCCGTTTTTTTAAAGGGATTGGGGACCACACTCACCCTTATGCACCCTCGTATTTTCATGGAGTTTTTTTCTGGGCTAACTCCTGAAACCCACCCTTGGCACTGTCCTGTGTCAGTGCTATGTCCAGTGCGAAGCCAGATACCATTTGAGGGTCGCAGTGTTCTAAGTTAGTGCATTTTAAGAGAGGCTTCTGCTCATGGAAGTCACCTTGCATCAGATGTGAAGCCTCGTGCTCCTAACCTGTTGCAAACATGGGGATCTTCTACTGTCATGGAGGTGTAATGATGTCCTTTGTACTCCTGTGTGACAGATTGTGGTGGATGGTGACAAAAGTACCGTGCTGGTGACTGATCTGAAACCCAACACCAAGTATGTCTTCACAGTGAGGGCCGTCTATGCAGACACCCTTGGGGAGTCGGTGGCTGTCAAGGGGAAAACAAGTGAGTGTCTCTTCCACAGTCATCCCTGTGTGTTCCTCATCTGTGTGGGCACAGGAAAAAAAACCCACCCCAAAATCGTACTTGTAAGGCGTGAGGGATGGAGCAGTAGGAATGGGTAGGAGGAACATCTGTGCAAATGTCCATGGTGTGGGGTGCAGGGTCATGAGTGGGTGCAGAGTAACCCCTGTGGTTAACCCACTTGAAAGCAGAGGGTGCAGCCTGTTGGATAGCTCGCATCATCTGAGTTAATAACCAGCAGGATTTAATGAATCCAGGATGGGATTCAGTTAATGTAACACTCATATAAGGAATGATAAGAAAGCTTTTGGAGACCATGGACTGAGAAACACAGACGTGAGTTTTATGGAGAGCGGTATATTCTAAACACCTTGTTTCAGAAGTGGATGGTCCAAAAGGTTTGGGTTGGCACTATGCATGCACTTAGGGCTTCCTTTCACTCAAGGTGAATACCAAGGTGGTATGATGATGGCCTTTAGGAAATGTCCCCAGTAGTGATATCTGGTTCCATTAATGGATCTAGGCTTCCTCTGGATTGCAATCTGCCATGCCAAATTCCTTTGCTGTCACATGGCTGGCTGTAATGACAAGGTTCTTGGAAACAAAGGAGCAAATTTACTCTTGGCCAAACCCTGGAGTGCAAGACTCTGGGTCAGATGTGATGCATGGAGCAGGTTTTGTCCCGGAAGTCTCTGCACTACTTCAAGGAGTTTCAAGAATTCAAGGGGTGCACTAATTCTGCTTCCCTCCCTGTTTTGCATGAAGTGCCAAGTCTGCTTTGCCCAAGATTTTTTGGAAATAATTCTTCCTTTCTTTCTTGTATTTTGTTTCTTCACCCACCCCCTGCAGTGTCTTAAATTGTTTGTCTTCTTGAGGGAAGATCTCCAACAGGATGAATAAATAAAGCGCCTCAATGAGGTTGATTCATATATGCTTGCCAGGAATAAGATGGAATGTCTTAATTGGTGGAAATAAGGTCATTTGATCTCTTCTCTAATTATCCCCAACATGAAGCCAGAGGCAGAAGCTATAAATCTGCCTGCCATGGCTGGCTGGATCAAAATGGGCTCCTCTTTCTAAGAGCTGCATCCATAGGCGCAAGTAGCATTTGATTCATGTGTCCTTGCTCAGTCTGCATGAAACCACTGCGGAGTTTTCTCTGCTCAGGAGGAAATGCCTTGTGGGTAGTTATTTCACAGTTCCCGACACTATTCGGGGAGGAAGCCCGGAAGCACTCCACCTTGGGGGTTTTCAGCTCACTTTTCAAGCGCACAAGGGCTTGGTAGAGGGGATGGTGGTTTCTTTTGAGGATTCAGCTGAGAGAATAGGGAGAACTGGTGCTGCTCACCTTTGTGTCTCTTTGTCCTTGAAGACAAAAGGTTTTCCAAGGGTCTGTGCCATGGGACTTTACTACAGCACTGTCACATCAATTTCTGCACTATTTTTGTACCCCAAAGCACCTGTGCCTCCAGTCACTAATTTCCGCGTGATAGAAGAAGGACTTTTTAGCTTGAAGGTGGCTTGGACACCTCCACTGGGAAAGCTGGAGGGCTACAAGATCTACATCCCCAGAGGTAAGTTCGGATTTTATCAATTTTTTCTTGAGGTTTGCTTTAAAAGGAGCAGTGACCTGAGGACAGGAAAGGTGCCATTTTGTCCAAGGAACAAATTACCACAGAGCTCCTGGCATTACTCTGGAAGGAGACCAGGTTAACCTCTTCCAGACAGTTTGGTTCCTCCAGGATGGAGGAGGAGAGTCCTTTGAAGGACTTTCTTTTGAAGAACAAGATAAGGGTGGTGCTGTGGATGCCTTGTACCCATTTGCACTGTCACATCGAGACCTACCATGGATGTTTTTCATATTCAAATGCCTGCTTTGCTGCGGATGTGGGGTGAGTTCAAGCCTTAGGTATGGTTCACGCTCAGCTCTGTGTGATCTGGAGGGGTGGGACAGCATGGATATGTCAAGCTTTAGCAACAGACATAACTCTCAGCAACATCACGTGGGTTGGGAGGTCTTCAATCATGCACTTGAACCAGCTCCTATGCGTGCTCTCCACCATGTTGTGAAGACATCACCATGGGATGTAGACAGGCAGTGGGATTGCTTCACTCTTCTCCTTGATTTTGTAGCCAATAGACCAGGAATGACCTACGAGCAGCTTCTGCGGGGCGATGTCTCTTCCCACGTGCTGGATAACTTGCAGGAGGATAGAGAATACAGCGTCAGCATCTACGCGGTGTACCCCCAGGGGCCGAGCCAGCCTGTGGCTGCTGTGGGAAGAACATGTAAGAGGTTTGACTTTGTGGCTGGTCCCTTCTTGCCCCGGGTGCTGTGTTAACACCCGTTGCTGTTGATAAGCACCTCACAGTTGTTGGGTGCTGCAGTGTTATGGTTTGAGGAACCCGCAATAATTTATTGTTGTTTAGACAATAATGACCCCTCCCCACCCGGGAAGGGGGATCAGGAAAAAAATAAGGAAACTTGAGGGCTGAAATATAAACAAATTTAATAGAAAAACACTATATAATTAACATTAATAATACTAAGTAACCAATATTGATCCCGATACCAGTCTAAATAGACAAGGATTATACTCAGCCCACTCTGTCGTCAGGGAGCTGTGCACTCCCAGCAAGGACAGCCAGCGTGGGACACTGCGAGTGCTGTGGCTTCGGGAGGAAGGGAAGGGCTCAGGGCTCTGGCACCGGGGCAAGGAATTGTCAGGGTGGCAGCCATCATGGAAGAGGAGAAACTCCTCAGCGAACTTTCTGATTTCTATTGAATGTGATGTTCATGGTATGAAATAGTCCTGTTGGCCAACTTGGGTCAAGTGCCCAGGTCTCGCTCCTCCTCATCCCTGCACCTGGCGAGCTCGAAAGCACTGAGACCTTGAAACCTGCACACCAGACCTGGCTATAAAGTATTTTCACGAATTCAGACTTCTAAAGTCTTCTAAAAGACTTCTAAAGACTTCAGAGTCTCCTAAAAATGTAGTTTTCCAAGCATTAGAAGAGAACCTTACTGCATGTCCTGGCTCAAACCAGGATATGTATCTACATGCGCATCAAAGGGGCAGTGTTCAGCAGGTCCTTCCTAACTCCAACCTCGAGCCCTGCTCTTCCTCCATCACATGCATGGACACAGAGACCCTCAAATGCCATCACGCTGCTTCGAAGGAAGGGTGGGAGATCTGCCAGAGCCTCGTCTGCCCTCCTGTTTTGCACCCACGCTGCATAAAGCAAGTGAGGTAGTGCATTAGAGGTGTTGGTCCTGGAAAGCAATTGTCACAGGTACGGTTTTATGAGATGCCTTCAGCCTTTCAGGAAGGGTGGGAGCCTTTGTAAATCCCTCTCTTGCTGGCAGTCAGGCTGGAGGAATAGCGAGGCAGGGAGGGCAGCCAGCAAAGTCCTCCACTGGCAAGTAGGTGCTCTGAAAGTTTTGTTCCCTGTCCTCCTTCCAGTGAAGCTCCTGCCTGTGAAAAGCATCTTGCTGCAGAATGAGACCACCGACACGCTCCAGGCAAGGTGGAGCCCTGTCCGGGGAGCAACGGGGTACAGACTCACCTGGACATCAGCAGGTAGAGATTCAGGAATGGGGGGCATGTGTCTGTGAGCAGGGACGTGGAGGGACAGGACCTGTGAGGTCCTCAAGGCATTGGGTGCACTGACACCTCTGTGTCCATACATGCAACAAAAAGCTGGAGGAAAACAGGTGTTTTGGGGTCTGTGAATGGTGGAGTTTTCTGCACATGGGGATAAATCAGCAGCTTGCCACAGAGAACCATACCATGGGTGCAAAAATAGCTGCTCTGGCTCTGCATAAAGCAGGGAAACAGGTATCCAGCCTTGTTAACATGGGATCAGTGCCAGATTTACTGGACTGGGGTAGCTCTGGAATGGATTAATAGCTGGAGAGAAGCTGGTAAAGTACTTCGTGCAGAGCTGTACATCCCATAGCCCCTGAGCATCTGGGGTTACCCCCTTTTTGGGGCGATGGGTACCACATCACAGACTGGAAGGGCCTGTGCTTGTTGCTTCTCTCTCTCTGCCGTGCTGAGACCTGGCTTTGTCCCCCAGCATCCCATAATGCATCCTCGTTCTCAGACAGACTTTGGTGTCTGAAGACAGGTTTGCATCTGCAGCTGGAGCCTCTCCCCTGCCCTCAACCCAAACATACTTTCATTGCTGGTGTGGGGGAGCAGAAGTTAGAAATTCAGGTTTGATAGCATATTTTGGCCTTGGGAGATGGATGTTTCTGTGGTTCAAAGACACGAAGGGATGTCGGGACACCTGGGCTCCATCACAGGCTTTGAATAAATAGCACACTCTCCTCTGGCTCGGTTCCCCTGCTTATGAAATAAGGAGACATCTCCCACCAGGGGAGAGGGGTGGTTAGTTGGAGAACAGCTCTGAAGGTCATCAGAAGGGAAAATTCTTTACAGGGAAGATATAAAACTGTTTTTATTCCTTTGTAATGGATGGTTCTCCGGAAAAAAATCACAGCAACCCCAAAATTCAGCTGTTTGTCCAGTCCTTGCTTGATACCCCAGCTAGAAATGGAGCATGCACATCCTCAGCCTGACACATCTTTGGAGTGGGGACACCCCTTCTTGAGGGGACAGCGCGGGACAGCCTCAGACGAAGCAGCAAGGGCACATCACCTCTGCTCCAGGTTTGCTCTTTCCGAGCAGCTCTTTCACGTGATACCGGTTCACCCCAAATCCCAGGGTGGCAAAAATCCCAAGGGGCAGCCCGCCCTCACCGCTGGGCCCTGTGGGGTCCTCCTCCCACATTCCGTCCCATCCCAAGGCCATGCCTTACGGGTGCAGTGGTGTTGGGATCGAGACACCTTCTGCGCATCCCCGTGCAGCCGTCCCAGGCACAGGAAGGGTTTGATTTTTCTTCTCTGACTTCTAAGACAGGGAATAGATAAACACAAACGAGCGGCTGATGTAACGAGAAGGTCCATGGCGTGGGGTGGGAGAAGGGGGATGGGGCTCAGGGTGCTGGTGGAGCACAAGATGGGGACATGGCACCCTCCAGTGACCAAACTGCAAATGGCATCTTTCCCCCCCAAAACCCCAACATACTGCTGCCTGCACCTCTCTGCCCCTCTGAAACGGGGTGTGATCCCCAGGGATCAGGTTTTAACTCTTCTCCTGCCGTGTCGAGAGGTCTAGCTGAGCAGTTTCTAGTCCACAACAAGGATACTTATACAAGGATGCTTATAAATACCTAAAGGGTGGGTGTCAGGAGGACGGGGCCAGGCTCTTTTCAGTGGTGCCCAGTGACAGGACAAGAGGTCACGGGCACAAACTTGAGTATAGGAAGTTCCATCTCAACATGAGGAGGAACTTCTTTCCTGTGAGGGTGGCAGAGCCCTGGCACAGGCTGCCCAGAGAGGTGGTGGAGTCTCCGTCTCTGGAGACATCCCAAACCCCCCTGGACGCGTTCCTGTCGCACCTGCTCTGGGTGACCCTGCTCTGGCAGGGGGTTGGACTAGATGATCTCCAGAGGTCCCTTCCAACCCTATGATTCTATGATTCTATGATTCTATGATACAGAAATGAGAAAACATCTTCGGTGGCATCAGTTGGGCACCAGTGTCTTGCAGGGAAGGCAAGATGACACTCCAGCATCAAGTCACCCTGGGCTGGGCAGAGTGTGGACCCTCTTACGGGACTGCTCGCAGCCCAATATGTGTGTTGTTCCCTGATTTATTTTCTTTGGCCTGCAAAACTCTGAGTTGCCTTGATCTACTGGTGATCACTGAGGTCTGCCCAAGTGGCTGTGGGTTATTTCTACCTGCGCATACATTAGCTTCTTGACCAAGATTTGTTGCACTGAGCTCTATCCCATCTTTGGCTTAAGGACCTTGCCAGCACATGTGCAAGCCAGGAAGATGAAATGCTGTTCAATCTCACACAGCTCTGTAGTTCTCAAGTGATTTTTTGAGTGATTGCCCACTGCCCTCACAGACAAAGAGACCCAAGGAGGGTGGTCTTCCTTGGTCTGACCCAAGGCAGCCCAGACATCATTTCCCTTTGCAGAGGGCAGCATCCAAGACGTGAACCTCAGCAACACCTACAGCTACTACATGATCCAGGGGCTGCATCCTGGCACAGAGTACACTGTCACCATCAACCCCATCTTTGGGGACGTCGAGGGGCCGGTGGTGAGCAGTAAAGCAACAACAGGTAAGTGGCCTGCACTGTGGGTGGGAGACAGCCCAAGTAGACACAAATGGGGGTCAGGCTGTGCTGGCAGCACAGAGCTGGTGTCATTTGTAGTCACCACACTGTCTTTTATCTGGTGCAGAAAGCGTTCTGGGTCATTATATTTTTTGGGAGACACTTAGAAGCTGTTGGGACCTTGATGCAATTGGTCACCTTTTCTGTCTTGCAGTGGCATCGAGCACCGTCCAGATGCTGAAAGTGAGTGAGATATCCATCAACAGCGCTCTGGTCTCCTGGGACTCGGTTGCTGGGGCCACTGGGTACCGACTGGCTTGGGGTCCTACACCAGGTAAGATCCTGCTCTCCTCCAACGTGCATCGCTTCCACCTCCTTCTGTAGCATGGGAGATAAGGCATTGGGAACCTCAGGGATGGTGGGCGTAGGAGCAGGTCCAGCTCATTATCTGGTCTGAGCAGCGTGTCCCACAACTTCAGGGCATGAACTGAAACCAGAAATTATTCCTGGACCTGGCCTGCAGTCCTAGCAGGCAGGGTCCCTGTAGCAACTACATTCAGTCTGACCCCAGCCCAACACATATCCCAGTGGGTGCAAGAGTCCTACACCACCTTGTCTGTTCATCCAGCCCAGGGACTTTGTGACTCCCTGGAGACACTGGGGTGAGGCAGAGCACATGTTGGAGCTGCCCCTGGATGGCACCATGTTACTGTGGGCCCTGGATGTGAGAGCTGGTTTGGTTCCTTCAGTTCTTCTCAGCTGGTTTGGATCCTTTAGTCATTCAAATTCCCAGAAAAATAACCATAGGAAAACTCTTGCTTGCCCCAGTGCCCACATGGGTGTCCTACAACAGAGGTTCAGCTGGGTTGAAGGTGTACTGCTGGGGAAAACACGGTGTCTTTCCCAGTATGCAACAGAGCTGCTCTCCAGACTCTTCAGTCTTTATCCTCTTCTATTTTATTTTCTCTCTTCGAAAGAGTTCTTTAGCAAAGACCGTCCTCGCCAGCTGGCCCTCAACAGGTCGATCACAACCTACCAGCTCCGCAACCTGGCCCATGACACCGAGTACGTGATTTCCCTCTATGTGCTCTTTGGCTCGGTGGAGGGACCGGGGATCACAACCTCAGCCAGGACGTGTGAGTACAGGCAAGACATTCAAGTAGGTACCACCGCACACAGCCCTTGCGTGGTTTGTTGAGCCTTGTCTATCCCTACAATGCCTCTACACCGTGCCTCCTGCACCCCACTTCCATCACCTCATGTCGGGGGCACTGTGGTGGTGGTCCTTTTCCCTGCTGACCTGCTGTGCCTGGTAGCTGAGACCATGAATCCCAAAAGCTCTGGGTTTTCTGCCCAGGAGTCTTCAGACACAAACTGGGGCCAATGTGCTCTGCAGTGGATCTGTTCGCATGCCATGGCCTTGGGCAGAGCTTCAGATATGAACTGCCTAATCTGCGCACGCTGAGCTTCCAGGCATCCCACAATCCAGACCAATGGCCAAAGTCTTCAACGTTGTCAGAGTCAAGCTGGAAAAGAGATGAGACCTGGATAAATTCTGCTGTAGGCAGCCATAGGGAGATAAAGGGAGAGAAACATCCTAATGTGGTCCTTGTGCCTGGTGACAAGGACTGTCCCCTGCCTCAAAGAAGGGGAGACTCCAAAGGGCTGTGTTGGAACGTCAGGTTGCCGGGACAAGAGGTAGTAGATGCAAATTTTTTCTGTAAAATGGGGAAAGACCATGGTCCAGTTGGTTGCCAGAGCTTGTCCTCCCATGGCAAACTTCAAGGTTGCTGCATCTCGGTGGGGGGAAGGCAGCAATGCTGAGAGTGGTAATCAGAAAGCAAAGGCGAGATTTATACAGTACCAGATGTATTCTCAGGTTGAAAAGTGGCAGAAGGTGAGTAGGAACCCTGGGATACGGTATGGAGATGAGTGGGCACAGGCAAACACTGATGTTCAGCGCCTATGGGAGCTCTGGGCGGATGTTTCACCCTGTGGACAGTGTGGGAACACCAGGATCTGGATTTCACAACTCCCTGGATCCCTGTACTGCCTGTCCTGGGCTAGTGGAGGTGCTCCCACCTGGATCTAGCGCAGGATACACTCCTCAGTGCTGAGGGATGTAGGATGTACCCGTGTGGTCCGGACCTCAAGCAGTGCAAACCAGTATCCCACAAGGTGAGGGCAATCACTGAGGATAAGCAGATACCGCTTTTAATTATTTTACATAAATTTTGCCTCTTTATACTGACAACAAGGAGCCTTGTTGGACAGTAGTTTAATGCTGTCTTCACCTTGCAGCTCCTCTTGGCTACGTCTCCAATTTCAAGGTGATGTCCTACACCAGCACAAGCCTGTCTCTGGTGTGGAGTGCCAGGGCAGCTGCCACCAAATTCAAAGTCACCTGGAGCCCTGTGGGAGCCAGCAAAGGTGAGGAGAGAAAGGGTGTACGTACTTGTTCCTGGCGCAGACCCATGCCACAGCCATGGGAGCCATCTTTCCAAACTTCTGATCTACTGTCTGGGGTAGGAAAGAGATCTGTTGAGAAACATGGTCCTCAGCCTGCATCTGTTGGTGATGGCGCCTTCCCTGTTTGTAGTCACAGAATCATAGAGTCAGAGAATGGTTTGGGTTGGAAGGGACCTTAAAGATCACCTAGTTCCAACCCCCCTGGCATGGGCAGGGACACTTCCCGCTTGCTCAAAGCCCTGTCCAACCTGGCCTTGAACACTTCCAGGTTCTATTTATGAAGATAATCCCCAAAGCTCTGAAACAGTAGTATGGCAAGGAATGGCTATTTCTTTGGAGGGGATGCCACCACCCTTGCTGTTGAGATACAGACTCTGAACTGTCTCTTTTTTTTACAGAAAAACAGGTTGCCAAGACTCAGTACTTGGGCAGTAGGGTGTTGGCTTACCGGATTGACCACTTGCTGCCCAACACCCTGTATAAAGTCAGTGTTCAGGCTGTCTTCAACAAGACCGAGGGGCCAGAAGTGGCTCTGACTCACCACACAGGTATGTCCTGGTGGAACAACCCTCTTTCTGTTGGGACGCAAAGGCGGGGTTTGTAGTCCTGTGCACTGCAAGTTGATGGTGGAGTGACATGAGTAGCCCTCATAGCTGGTGGCAATAATCCATGGCGGTTCCCATGGGTAGGAGCGAACGCGTCCTTCTGGCATGTTGAACAGGCTTGGCATAGGTTTATTAACACGCTCTCTAGTCTTATTTATCTGAGCCATCTCAGGAAAATAGGAGCCTCTCTGCAGGCACCACTCAGGGTCAACTCGCCAGCATGCCTCTTGCGGTTTGCCATTCCTTGATTTGTGACTCTGCTTCTTCAGACCTGGGGTCTGAAGATGCATGTGGGTGATCTGTCCTCTCTTGGTCCTCCTTATGTCCCTGTGTTGTGTCACCAGCGTTTGGTGCAGGGGGTAAGAGATATGGATGAGATCCCTCAGCTTAACTTTACTCCATGGATCCATGGTCCTCTCCATGGATTCATTAGGAAATGCAGCCTGGCATCCCTGAATAATGTCTGAAAAGTAGATTTTGCAAAAATACCCAAATCTTTCTTCAGTGCTATAGCTTAGAGCCATGAACTCTGCGTAACTTGGGCTGTTACTTCAGACATCTCATCCTGGTGAATTTTCACAGCGCCTCTTGCAGACTCCAACCCCATCCAGACCGTTCAAGATCTGAGGATTACTGACACTGGCATAAATACTTTGAAGCTGTCTTGGAGGAGGCTTCCCGGGGTAACTCATTATAAGATATCCTGGGTGCCGTTCAATGGTAAGAATCCTACTCTCTTAGTGA
The DNA here is from genome assembly GCA_013398915.1 of Dromas ardeola. Taxonomy (NCBI): domain Eukaryota; kingdom Metazoa; phylum Chordata; class Aves; order Charadriiformes; family Dromadidae; genus Dromas; species Dromas ardeola. The sequence continues at coordinate 200,991 of VYZM01014758.1, forward strand.
GGTGCAGTATGAGGACAGAGAACAAGGAACCCCAGAAAACATGAGTTCAGCTCATTCCTTTTTCCCACAGACGATCAGGGTAGATGGGGACTGTAATGTCTGTGTGAGCAGGTTTGAAGCCCTGTAACTGAGCCAAGTCTTAGTCGCTAACAAAGACATCCGTTGGATATAGGCATAACTGGGATTTGGGAAATCAGAGAAGTTGTTCCCTTCCAGCAGCGTATGTGATGCCTTTGTGATCAGATCTCTTACCTGTCCTTGCCTCAGTTTCCCCATATGCAAAATGAGCACATAAGACTCCTCCCTGGCGAGGTGCCATGAGATATGTGGGAGGAAATTGCTGTAACAATAATTGTTGATAGCAATTACCCTGCCCTTTCTGTGTAACACTGGCTTTTTTTGAATGGCTCCTCTTAGGTGGCTTGGAAACCTCCCAGGTGGTTGCAGCAGAGACAGTCTCCTTCACGATCCCCAAACTGAAGGAGAGCACCACCTACACCATCTGCATGTCTGCAATGATCGGGGGACGGGAGGGAAGCCCCACACTCCTCACAGCCAAAACTTGTGAGTACAGAACCACTGGGTGAGGACAAGAGCATCTCCAGGTTAGTGCTAGGGGCTGTCTCTTCCTAGGGGCTCTGATGGAACACGAGGATGGAAAAAGCAAAATTGCCCGTTAGACACCTTACTACTCCTCAGGTCCCACCAGCCAGCAAGCCAGAAAAAAATGTGTTGGTCCTTTCTTCTTATTTCTAAGAAATGTTGGGACTTTGCCTGTCTTCCCGTGCCAATGATCACCACGAGATGCTATTTTTGTGACATATTATCTTGGAATTACCTCTGTAGTTACAATATCTTGGCCATTTCCAATAAAGAAAGGCAAACATCACTCCCGATGCTGTGGCATCATGCGACTTGATTGATGCTGCAGAATAGGCGGATTTGGAGACCCAGTGGCGGAGAAGATGCGGGGTGTGGAGCCAGCGCTGTGGTTTCAGGGAGCACAAGCATCTGGCACAAGTGAGCAGGCAAAAACTTTATTGCCCAACTCAACAGCTCGAATTTCGATCAGTTTAGAGAAACACTCGGCAGCCCAGGCTGAAGATCTGCCAACGGTTATTTGCTAAAACTCCACCAGTTCCCACCAGCTGAGGATCTGATGTGATTCAGCTTTCTGGAAAACCCCTAGAGTGCTGCAGGGTCTCCTATCTCTCACCAGAAACATGGTATTTTAGCAGGCAGAAGGTCTCCAAAGCTGTTTGGGGGCTAAAGTGTGTTTCCTGGCACACACGTCTTTGAACCCTGGGGTAGACATCATCTGAGAGATTCATCAGGAGCTGGAGCTGTGGATACGTGTAGCAGAGATGTGCTTCATGCTCATCATTTCTATCTGGACTTTTTGCCTTTGATTTCAGGATTTGAGCCTCCCAAAGGATGCATCAGTTTCCTTTCAGCTCGGGCAAGCTCTCGGTGGTAGCTTCTACCCACGCTGAGCTTTGTTTCTTTCTTCTCTAACAGCGGATTTACCCAAAGTGACTGGGTTCACAGTGCAGGAGGCTGCAGAGACCAGCGTTTTGCTGACATGGACGGCTGTTCCTGGGGCATCCACATACCTATTAACATGGCGCTTGTCCTCAGGTAAAGTTTTTTTGGTTGGGGAAGGAAGGATGGTTTGTAATTTGGTCTGTTCCTGTGTGAGCTGCCCCGTCAACCAAGGGGATTTGAGGATGAAGCGTGGGCATGTCTGGCTTGCCCTGTGGTCTGTTTGATTCAGTACCTGGTCTTAGAGCCAGCTGATGCTGCAGAAGACACAAGAGGCAGGTTTTAAAGGGGAAATTTCTTTCTTCCATCAGCCTTAAGTGGTGGCTGTTTCCTTCAAGTGTCATGACTTGTGTCTCCAAGTGCTGCCCAGTTTGACCTTGGGTAAATGATGCTGTTACTGATGGCACCAACACCGTTCCTTCTTTTGAACCCATCTGCACCCTGTTTAGCAGAAGAACAGAAGATTGACCCTGGGGCCTTCCATACATCGTGTCCCTTCATCTCAGCTTCTTCATTTGGGTGAGAAAGAGGAGGAAAAATGGCAGCTGGCCCACTGAGGATGCTCACAAGACGACCCATTTGGCCATTGCAAAATTCTCGGGGGAAGAAAAAGGAAATGTGAAAACTGGTTAGGAAAAAGCCTGCTGTTTGGCATTATCAGTGTCGCTTCCTCTCGGGTCACTACCTGTCCATCAGGGATAGTTGCAGTGAACCAAAAAAAGGCTAGTTTTTGTCATCCATACGACCTTAAATCTTCTCTAAACAGAGAAGGTTTGCTATACAGTAAAGAGCTTTTAAAACTTTCCTAATCATTGCTCACAATTTCTAGTGTCTATTTCTTTTTCCAATTGATTTGGCCTTACAAGGTTTGCCCTTTGAAAGCACCAGCTATATTATTTTTTCCTGGAGTGGGCTTAAACCCCTTTGAATATAGCAAGTTTCCTGGCATTGTTGCTTCAGCCACTAACTTTTTGCTAAGGATCAGTTCATCTTCACAAGTCAATAAAGAAAACGAATCTGACACAATTCCCCTGCGCTCCCTGCAGGGCTTTTTTGAGTTACCAGGTCGTCAGCTTTAATTTTTTTTAATTCCAAGGACATTTTGGTATTGGCAGCTTAAGACTTGCAGCATATGTCACTCAGGATGAAGTCTCCTGTGGTAACATCATTTTTTTGCTCTACATATTATGGATAAGTGATTAGGTAACTGAACATTGGGTTCTCTAGGGTGATTTAAGTGATCTAATGCAACTGTTCCCCTTCTGTGCCATGCTGTTAAAATATCGATCTGTAAGTATTCAAAAATCATTGGTTTCAGAGTTGTCAGGGGCTCAGAAATGGATAATACCATGTCTGACAGTCCCCCTGTGCCCTCACGCGATCGATCCTTCTGAAATAGGTTTATAAGTATTGATTTAACATTCCAATCAGATGAATCTTGCCACCGCATTTCAATAGTACCAACGAGATCAAATTTATGCTCATAGGTGAGTAATTCCAGTTTCTCTTGTTTAATTATCCAGGCTGCCAGCATTAGTGTATAAAGGCAATTAAGAATTTAGTCCTTTTTTTGTGTCCGTCTCTTGGTGCCTTGATTAATTTTCTTCTCCGCAACTTGATTTTTTTCTAAATGAGTACTCATTCATTACCCATTTCCTTTGCCCCCCTTTCAAGCTCATTTAATGCCCTCCTCCCTGCTGACTGACTCCAACCACCCAGTACTGGGTCCCCTTCTACGCAGCTTGAGGTCGTCCCAGCTGTAGACCTCCTCTGTCCAGTGTTATACAAAACTAAACCCATGTATGTCAACAGGGCTCCCTCCAGAGCCAATCCTTCCTCCCCCATGCAACAAGAAGAACCTTGGAGAAGTTCAGCTGGACGTTGCCCTCCTCTCTCTTCTTTCTACTTTCTCTTGACTGTTCTTGGAGCACCACAGTCATAGTTTTCTTACCCACCTAATCAACAGAAGCTCGTTTAATCTTGCTTTTGCACCTCGAGCCTCACAGTCTCTTGTCTCTTGCAAAACGTCAGCTTCATTCTTCATAGAAAATTGTCCCCAGCAAAGACCATCTTCCTTCTCCAAAGGCTGCAGACTTCTTCCTGCATATGCTTGCCAGTTTTGCGCTGGGCATCCCTCCCTGGGTATGAGCCAGGTACCTCCTACCTCAGTCCACCATCAAAGTCTTCTTTCTCTCCCAGAGTACGAGTGTATCATAGAATCATAGAATCATAGGGTTGGAAGGGACCTCTGGAGATCATCTAGTCCAGTGTAGTAACTATACTCTATTTCTCATTGTGGGAAAGACCAGTTATGTGACAGAAAGAGGCTTAGTGCTACACAATGGCATAGCTGCAAAAGGAAAAGTAGCTGAACTTGCCTGTTTGGGGGCCTAGGCAGGCAGGGTGGGTGGTGGGCTGCCATAGAGCTGCGTTTCAGCAGAGCTGTCAGCTTGCGTTTCCTACAGCAAATCCCTTCAGACAATGTTGCGTGGCGTCTAAACCCATTCTCATTATTTTGATTTGCCTACCCAAAGGGAGGGGAGTAGAGGTGTTTGAGTCAAACTGCAAGAAGGATTTTTATTTTTTTTTAAAGAAGCAAAACCTCCCTTCCAAAATTTTTAGGGGGTAATTGCAAACATCTAATGAAACAGATTATATACACCGATTTAATTTCTTTCCATAGAAAATAAGCTTTTTTTTTTTTAAAGGGAAAATGCTATTTCAGACTGAAAAGGTGCAGCTTTCACTTTTAACAGCGTCAAAACTCATCATTCAATATTTCTAAAATAAGACAGTTATAAAATGTCAAAACATTATTATGACATTTTCACAAATTTTTTCCTATCATTATTTTAGATCAAAACTATCTGTTGTATGCAACCAGATTTTTCAAGTAAGTTTGATTCTACTTTTCAGCAAGCTTTCCATTCATTAGCAAAAAAGAATCTTGTTTCCATACATGCTGACCGCTGCAAACCATTGGTCTATCACAGAGCTCAGCCTTGGCCACCACCTGGACCAAATGCCCTCTCTAAACACTTCTAGAAATTCCCATTTTCTTTTCCTGTTCATGTACTCAAGAACTCCCTTGTCAGATGCAAACAACCTTATTTCATCTGGTTTAGGACCTGACCATTGCAGTTTGCAAACGTGTCTTACCAAGAGCCTCCACTCCGAAGCCCAGGACTCATCTTGTCCTCAACCTCCTGTTTGCCAAAGGTGGTGTCATTAGAATATGGAATGGTACACAAATGGGAGTTATTTTGAGTTTCTCTGGCTCCCAGTCAATGTATGTTTCTTCCTTTTTCACAGCTTCTGATCTTTCCCAGGAACTGGTATCAGCAGCTTCTAGATCGTATCGAGTGACAGGACTGAGTGCTAAAGAAAAGTATTTGTTTTCTATAAGACCAGTCTTTGGAGATACGAAGGGACCAGAGACAACACTCCTTGGGCAAACAGGTATGAAGGCTGGAGATGCATGTTGCTGTTTTACCTAGGTAACTGCTGTTGAATCACAGAATCATAGAATCACATGGGTTGGAAGGGACGTCTAAAGGTCATCTAGTCCAACCCCCCTGCAGTAGACAGGGACATCTTCAACTAGATCAGGTTGCGCAGAGACTCATCCAGCCTGGCCTTGAGTTGTCTCCAGGGATGGGGCCTCCACCCCCTCTCTGGGCAACCTGTTCCAGTGTCTCACCACCCTCAGTGTAAAGAACTTCTTCCTAATGTCTAATCTAAACCTCCCCTGCTCTAGTTTAAAAACATTGCCCCTTGTCCTATCGCTACATGCCCTTGCTAACAGCCCCTCCCCAGCTTTCTTGTAGGCTCCCTTCAGGCACTGGAAGGGGCTCCAAGGTCTCCCCGGAGCCTTCTCTTCTCCAGGCTGAACAACCCCAACTCTCTCAGCCTGTCTTCATAGGAAAGGCTAATTTCTTGGCTTCTCTACTCTTCTGACGCTTTGCTAGATAGTGGCATCATAACTAAAAGAGGTTTAAAAAACACCTTTTCTGTTTGCTTCTTATAGTGGGACCTCAACGAGAGTCACCTGGGCCAATTGCTCCAGTGACTTCTACAAAATTGGATGCAATGAGATCCCCATCCGTATCTCCTAGCAATGTGGGGACCACTCCTCTTCCACTGGCCACCACCACAATGCTACCACTGACCCCAGAGACCCTACTACCCACCACTGCGGTGTCCGCACTGCTGACAACTCTCCCTGGGCCAAGTGAGTGTGTATCCTTGTGTGATTTGATGACGATGTAGCAGTAGGTCAAAAACACCAGGGACCGTGGTCTTCTCTGATCTCAGGAGCAAAAACTAGTCTTCATTCACTGACTAGTGACAGTGGCCAGTGTCAGGGAAGGGGAAGACACAAACCCAATTAAAATGCAGGGAAGCTCTCAGCACTACCTTCTGGGGTGAAGGTGCTGCCTGCTCACTCACCAACACTTGGCATTGCAAGAGGTATTTGTGCTTGGGTTTGTTTTGTTGCTCTGAACACAAAGAAACATGCTTCTGCTTTAGGACCCCCCAGCTTACGGAGATCCTCTCTTCCCTCTGCAGTCTGTGGCAAGTTCAAAGCAGACATTGGGTTCCTGGTGGACGAGTCCTCAAGTATTGGCCAGAGCAATTTCAATAAAGTGAAGGATTTCCTCTTCCGGATCATTTCCTATTTCCCTAAGATTGGGCCTGAAGGGACACAGGCAAGATTTTGTTATTCTATTTTCTAGAGGTGTTTTCCTTCCAAGTGTTCACCTTTTGCTCACCCCTGCAATGACAGCAGTCTGCTCACTCACATGTTGTGGCTCAGAAAGGCTAAGTGCTTTGCCTAGACATGTGTGTGTCCAACAAAGCCATAAATAAAAGTCTCCTAAATCTCAGCCTATTCATTTGGATATATTTCCATTTCTTGGCTATTTTTCCAAGAGGGAGTCATCAGCAAATCCCATACCTAGTGAAATGCTGCCTAGATTATGGAGCCCAGGGATGTGTCAGGAGCGGGTCCCCCTCTAGGATCCCGTTTCTGCCCACATCCAGACTGCTAATGGTTGGAGACCCAGGTGGGGGCCCACATGGGAGATGCAGCACATGCCAGCAGCTGCATCCTCCAAACAAGCAGAGGACCAGATCCCCAGGCCATGCTGTGAAACACCTCAAGGGCAAATAAAGCCTACAGCATTAAGCAACAACTCAGCAAAGCCAATTGGAAGATTCAGTAGATAATTTTTTGGGGTCATTTGTGTTTAATTAACGTAATATCTGAACTAGGCCTTTGAAAGGGACACCTGCATAGCTTACTTTCAGTTGATCAGGGGAGCTTCTTGTACTCTTTACTTACAGGTAGTCTTGAAGGTGTCAGTACATGATGAAGTTACCCTGGGGTAACAAATAGTTCTGGGGAAACAAAGACATTTTGATTTAGATGGCTATAGTATAAGCTGAGTAGCTGGCCTCCTTTTGCGCTCAAAGGAGATCCAGGGTTTAATTCAGGAGGGATGGGTGCTGCTATGGGAGCTGCTGCAGCAGGAGATGCTCCCACCCAACCGTGAGGTGAGCAGGTCTCCCATCAGTCCTGGGCTGTATCCACCAGCCTGTGCAGAAATATCCGATGCCATAGAAAGTCTAAAACGGTAGAATCATGGAGTCATAAAATGGTTATAGTTGGAAGGGACCTTAAAGATCATCTAGTTTCAATCCCCCTGCCATGGACAGGGACACCTCCCACTAGACCAGGTTGCTCAAAGGCCCATCCAGCCTGGCCTTGAACATTTCCATACCTTGCCCATGCTTAAGCATATGGAATAAACGTATGGATTATACCCTTTGTGCCTGCCAACTTGACAGCCATTTTTGTGCCAGTTTTCAGTCTGCAAGAAACACAACCGCTTTCCACTCCTGTTGCACTGTTGTAATAGAACTAGTTGTATTATCTAATTCAAGGCAGTTTATTGAGTGATAGCACATTTGCTGTGTGCCTGAACCGTCTACGTTTTTTAACCCCCTTTTCTTTGGCAGGTTGCTGTTGCACAGTACAGCGAGGAGCCCAGGGCAGCCTTCCACTTCAACCAGCACCGGGACCGCAACAGTGCCCTGAAAGCCGTCAAGGGACTGAGCTATGCTGGAGGCAACACAAAAACAGGTCTGTATGGGTGAGCTGCACACATGGGGTGGACCTTCTGGACCAAGACAGAGGCTGGTGACCAGGGATGGCACTTGTGTGAGTGTTTTGAACCCATTTACCTGCTTAGAAAGTTGTGGCCCAAAGTTCTTCAAAATTTGAGAATGGAGGCTTGAATTTAGTTTTATTTCCAGGGATGGTCTTTCCAGCTAGCCTGATGTCCTTTATCCACGTCCTAGTTTTACTGCTGGGTTTCTCTTCATTATTTTATAACCTTGCCTGCACTTGAGGGAGGTTTTTATATCTGGCTTGGAGACAAAGCCCATAAACATTAGGTAAGGATAGTCGATGATGAAGCATCCTTATTGCCCACTGTATGCACATTTTAATCAGCAAATTCTAACGGTTATTGCCTTGTTACCCCTAACAACAAAACAATGTGCCCCATCCAATTTTTGTGGTGTGTCATCATGTAAATGTCCTTTGTTGACATCTCTTGCACAAAGAACACAGCTCTTCATCAGCAAAGCGTATCCGAAATTCACACGCTTTTGTCTCGTGTAGTTAAATGCTCCGAGACAGACAGTGCTTTCCACCTACTCTATCCCAGCAGGACAGTAGGGTATACCTGGTTCCCTGAAGGTAAATGAGCAGTAATATTAAATTGAAGGTAATTAGTTTTAACTTTACCCTTCTTAAATGGCCCAATAATTGTCTTCCAGTCAGTTGACATAAAGGGAAGCCTTGAGGCACCCATGTTTGTTAATGGAAAGCTCATATACCTTGAGGTTAATTGAAGGCTCGTATACCTCATATATAAGGTATACCATATACCTGGTATAGCTCATATACCAGGATGACCTGGCTCAGCGGTATTGGCCAGTAACACAAAAGAATGTGGCTGATCAAAATACAAGAATTTTGATGGGACTGGTTAGGGAAAGCAGGTGTGAAACTGGTCAGACTGCAAATTCCTAGGTAACCTTGCTCTAATCCTTCTTTTTTACGGAGGTTGTGTCAATAGAGGCATTTTACCTGTCATAGGAGTCTTTCCATACTATTTTGGATCTTAACCATTTCAGTTTCAGGGATATTTCTTCATGAAACTTTCCTGGTCTTTCTAAAGAAATTTGGAAATGGAGATCCTGTGGGGTTTTTTCCTAAAATGCAAGGAAAGTGCTTCAAATCTCCCAAATGTATTATTTTTTCCTTTTCAAAACTATCTGCTGAATGCGGTCTGAACCATTTCAGCCAACTTGTTTTACTGCTGTCTTCCCTCAAAAGACATTGCCCCGTGTTAGGGGCTACTATCCATTTCTGGGGCGATACTGAATGCCCTTTTTTCTCCATCTGTGGAAGGGGACCCACCTGCAGACCCAACAGGCAGATTTACACTGTCCCTGTCTATGTTTGCCCAGGTCGTGGTATAGCCTACATGCTAAAGGAGTTATTTCAGTCCTACAGAGGGATGAGACCAGATTTCCCTCACGTGTTGCTGCTGGTGACTGATGGGCGATCCCAGGATGACGTGTTGCTACCAGCCAGAGAAGCCCATGCTTTGGGTAAGAGTTCCCCTGTTGCGTTTCCCTAAGGCCTTGGTTCTCCATGAATTTCCAGGGGGTGGAGGGTGGTACGTTATGCGATGTGTGCACTTTGAGTCCACTGCTGACTTTCTTCACTCCTTTATCCTTTCTTCTTTCTGCTCCTAGCTTGAGTGTCTTGGTTTGCTATAACTCACACGTGCTGCTTCAGGTGAGTTCTTGCGTGGCTACTGGAGTACCTAATCCCAGCAGAGGTTATTAACAGGAAGGTTGTGACGAGGGGTTTGGAAACTCTGTTCTCAAACATTTTTGCTTCCATTGAGTGAGCGATGTGTTTCAGGGATCCGCGTCATTGCTGTGGGTGTCTCAGGAGCTGACCCCATTGAACTCAACAGCATCTTGCTGCAGCAGAACCTCCAGAACGTTTTCTACGTCAGCACATTCGACGACTTCCCCCAGATCCTCCGCGAGCTGATAGAAGTCATTTGTTCTGCCCCTCAGCCTTCAGGGGCCCAGCTACCATCTGGGGAGGTGAGCTGCTTCACAGCCCTTTGAATATAAGCCAGCTTTCTTGGCGCAGGTCATGCACAATCTTCTTCCCTGAGCAAAGTTTTAAAGCAAAGTCAGAACAGATTTAGGACACTGGATCCAATCCTGACCTCACTTACTGTCCGACCCTAGAGATAAGGAGCAAAATCTTGGAACTTAAGGGAGTGGAATTAGGGAAGCCAGAAAACAGCTTTGAAAGTTTTGTTGCATAAGGCCACTGTAGAGGCAGAGGACTGGAATGTATTATTATTGATTGCCCTTTTCTAACTCCAATCGATGGGTCATTGGTACAGATTTGAGCTCATCTGCAGAGTATCTCCAACAGTGATATTTTATGGCTGTTTCGATAAAAAGGTTGCTGATATAAAGGTGCAGTGACCTCTTGAGACCCAACAGGTCTGAACAGTCTATGTTAGCTTCACTGGAGAAAGTGAGTCTCCGTAGTAGTTGGTGGACAGCTAAGTCAGTGTGGTCAGCAAAGTCTGATCATGCTTCAGTTCATAGGTAGGTGTCCACACTGGCAGAATAGCTCAGATGGTGATGTTTATGCTATGGCAGTCTAAAATTAGGTGAGATTAATGTTGTCAATGGATCGTTGAATTAGGGTCTTTATTTCATCACTGACAAGCTCCTTTCCACGGTTTCTCCCATGAGGGAGAAGAATTGCATTGACACTACACTGAAGTGCTGCATATGTGTAACCTAGAATATTTAGAGTCTCCCTGAGCCAAAAAGAAGATCCTGAACTGTAGGTGTAACATGGGCCAAGACTTCCTGGGTTATCGATATGCTTCCTGACTGCATTTTGTCCTCACAGAACTTTGTGTTCTCCATCCTGTTCTCCCAATTTCAAGACACAAGCCAGAGACACAATAAATAATTCATGGCCTCCAAGGGACTTTAAATAGTCTGAGGATATGAACAGGTCTCCTGGATGGTCAACCTTGCTTCTTTCTTCTGTTGCATAAGCCAAGGGGTGTGCTAGTCTCTGTTCCATGGTCACTCTGGTTTGGGTTTATCATCCTTTATTTATTACCATCCTTTGGCAGATAATAATTTCATTATGATTTGTTCTGTTTTCCTTTGCCTTTCAAGAGCTTCAGGAGCTCACCAGCTCATGGAGGCTATGACCCACACAGCTTTACTACAAAGGGGGAGAAAGGAGAGAGGGTGAGTCCACCAGCATGAACCATCCACTCGGTTAATTAATATGCAACTAAATGAGTAGAACTAAGGAAGAGATCTAGCAAAGAATCATCTTCAGATCTTTTATGTTGTTTTTTTGATATATCCTACTCCATGCTGGCTTTGCAAATCAGGCAAAAGGGAACTAACAAATGTGTCTGTGCTGGTAATTGGGGATTCCCTCAAATGATACAGAAGGCTAGTGCTGCATGAAGCTGTTTGGGTTTGCAGCTCTGGGGCCGTAACCTGCATGCTGTAATTTTCCATATGTTTAGGGTCTACCTGGGAAGGACGGCATTCCCGGGCTGCCGGGCAGACCAGGGCGGACAGGTCCTCCTGGTCCCCCTGGACTCATGGTAAGTGTTTGTTTTAACAAACCTTGTCAAAGTGCCATTTAAGAGAAAAGTGAGCATGGCTCTCAAATCTCTCTCTCCTGTTTTGCAGGGTCTCCCTGGCATCCAAGGTGATACTGTAAGTATTTTGAATGCAGCAAAGATCATCGATACAGCGGGACCCTAAAGCTTTTCAAGCCTTTCAAAGGCCAGTTGTGCTGAGCAGGACACCAGGAGAACAGGAGAACCAAGTGACACATTTTGTCTGTATGAGGGGCTATTGCTGTTGCCGAATAGCTCCGAATAGGTTTCCTTCTGTTCAGAGATCTGGCAAATAACGCAATACAACATGGGCACATTTCTAGCCAAGTAACCCTCAATGAACAAGACCTGTTGAGAAAAAGGCCAAGGACTATGAACTCTGCCTTCAGTCATATCTATCAATCCTACTGCATAATCACCAGCAGCGTCGTTTGCTCACAGCCTTCCCATACACAAATTGTTCACGCAACAGTTCGTAACATTGCTTCGAAAACACGCCTCTAGCGAGACCAGCCAAACCTCACGTGCCCTTGTTTTCACTGTACTAATTGCTCCGTGCTGTTGATGTCATTGGTGATGGCACAGCTTGGCACACTAGATCAGCAATTGCAAATGTCCCTCCCCTGCTTTTACCAGGGCTCTATTAAGTAGGCAACTGTGTTTGACCAGCTAAACCACCCTTGGTTCTGAGGGCTAAATTGACAAGGGGCTGGTACCAAGGTGTGCCCAGGTCATTTGAGATGCCCTAGGTTTTCCAAGGCAACCATGAAGGGCTGATAAAATATGGGCCTTGATGGACACTTCTGAAGTGAGAGCTGGAGGCCAGGCAGGTATCAGAGAGTGTCACAAATGGCACAAGACACCAGTGCACGTATAATTGAACTGAGCCCCTGACCTCCATTGGCTGAAATGGGGGGTAAACAGCCAGCTCTTGTGCAGAAACAACATTTCAGTGGCACCTTCTTGAACTTAACTCCATCTTTTGGGCTCGATTCAGTTGCTTAAAGAGTCCTCTTGTGTTTTGAGATGCTCTGTTATCCCGCCCATCCTCCAGAAGGACACAGGTCTCCCATAAATCCTGCATCATGTCTGCCAGCCCTGTGCCTTGGTTACCTGAGGATATCACCCATCTTGTGTCCAGAGAAGGGCAACGGAGCCAGTGAGGGGTCTGGAGCACAAGTCCTGTGAGGAGCGGCTGAGGGAGCTGGGGGTGTTCAGCCTGGAGAGAAGGAGGCTGAGGGGAGACCTTCTCGCTCTCTGCAGCTCCCTGAAAGGAGGGGGTAGCCAGGGAGGGGTCGGTCTCTTCTCCCAAGTAACAAGTGATAGGACAAGAGGAAATGGCTTCAAGTTGTGCCAGGGGTGGTTTAGGCTGGACATTATGAAAAATTTCTTCACCAAAAGGGTTGTCAAGCATTGGAACAGGCTGCCCAGGGAAGTGGTGGAGTCACCTTCCCTGGAGGGATTTAAAAGACGGGTAGACGTGGTGCTGAGGGACATGGGTTAGTGGTGGACTTGAAGGTGTTAGGTTTATGGTTGGACTTGATGATCTTAAAGGTCCCTTCCAACCTAGACAATTCTATGATTTTATGATCTTTGGGCATCTGCATCAAACTGCCAGTGTCTGTGATGTAGTAGCACCTATAACAAGGATTGTGATGTTTGTGAGCCATGGTTTGCGTGGATCACAGGAGTCCCACACAAACAACTGCAGCCACAGAATGCCCCTTCTGCCTCGTTTACCTTCTCCTTGTGGATTAAATAAGCAGCAACCCCTCATTCCTCACAGCTTCCCATGGTGCTTGAATGTACTACAGGGTCACTACACCAGGTGTCCATCCTGCATGCACCCATCACTAGAGGGGGACATATAACACACCCACGGGTGACACATATATTATATGTTTCTCATCAATGTTGGGACCAAAATCCACTTCTAGGAACGTATTTTCATGACCACTTTAAAAGTTGAATGAAATTTTATTAGAGACAGATCTGTAACTTCATCATCCCACAATGATGGTCCTGCGGGTGCTTTGCTGTTTAATGCTGCAGGATTTGTTTTTAATTCCAGGGATCTCCTGGCTATCCTGGACCAGTGGGGCCAAAAGGAGACCGAGTGAGTTTCATTCATGGATTTAATTGGTCAAAAGCTATTGTATTGCTCTGATCTCTAATTTCTAAGCATTTTTACAGTGGCCTTTGGTGAATATGAACTTCTGAGCTATATGTAACTAGTTTTACACTGCTAATCTTCAGCTTGGGGAGTTGTCCTTCAGTTTTGCTAGGAGGAATCTAATGTCTTTATGGAGAAAAGTGCTCAGTCCTTATTACAGGCCCTTGTTGCATTTCAGTTGGTTATTTGCAGAAGGAGGTATTGCTTGTTCTGCCTTTTTGAGTTTCCACTATGAAAAAGCCTGTTTGCATACATTTAGGACACAAAAAGTTAAGCCTTCATGTTCAGTTCAGTTGTGGGCAGATCCCAGGAGCAATTGTCCTGTCCTTCCCCAAACCCCTAATGCACATTCCTCCTCCTTCCTGGCATCCACATAAGCCGTCTATGTGGCTACAGATCAGGGAGTGGATCCCTCTGAATGCCAACCTCCTTTTTTTCCCCGGGATTAATTTTCTACCGTGCCAGTAAGCAGAGCTCATGTCACGACCATGGGGTTTCTGGTGCCTCTGCAAAAGAGTTGCTACAAGCAGCTAGTTTGGGTTTGCAGCGTAGGTTTCCAAGCAGCTGTTTGGTTTTAAAGTCATTTATGCTGATCATGAAATTGCCCCTAAATTATAAAACTGCCTGATTGCACCTGGACCTCCCAACACAGCTAAGCACATGTCTTCCTCCCCTTGTGTGCAGGGTGAACCAGGCTATGTGCTGGGAGGAGTGGAGGTGATTCCTGGCCGAAATGGGCAGCCTGGTCCCCCCGTGAGTATCATACCCCAGGTGTGGTGGCTCCTTCACCTCTTAAGGGCTGCCAGAGAAGTGAAGGGACCTGGGAGAGAGTCCATGTCCTTCCCTTTCCTGGTTTTTGTTGTTGCAGGGACAGAAAGGGCAGCCAGGGGTTCCTGGGGTAGCAGGACAACCAGGTTTACCAGGGCCACAGGGGCCACCAGGGATCTCCATCAAGGTGAGTGTGGTTATTTGAAGCATAGTTCTGTGATGTTGTAGCACAGAGAGAGGAGACCCAGCATAGTCCAGGGTCCCTGTATACTCGGTTCATTCAAGGACACTGGGAACACTAATTTCTTCTCCCATCATGGGATTTTCCTATTGAGGCATAAAAGGAGGAACTCTGCAAAATGTTCCCGTCATCAGGGCCCTGCTGCTCAACACAGAGGGAATCGATGATGGAGCTTGAGAAGGTTACGGTCATCCTTGTCTGACCAGATTCAGTGGCCACTAAGACTTTTCCAGCTCCAGGTCTCTAGGAGGGTTGTTCAGTGGCTGAAGTGAAATACCCAGGATCACTTGTGCTAAAATCAACTGATGGTTGTCACCAAACGTCTCCTTGCACCAGGGGTAGGTCAGAAAGTCTCAGCAGAGACCATGAGACCTAAACTCCCCTCCTACACCCTAAGGGAAAGTTTTCATCAGATTTTGCAGGTTGAAGTGCCTGGAGCATGCGAGATAGCGGATACCTTTACTAAAGCTCTGTTTTCCCTTGGAGGGGGGAGTGTTGGTCTCTGGGCTTGTCAGCCTGCAGGAGCTTTTTGCTGGGACTAACTTTAGAGAGGACCCACTCTCTAAGTTACTACCCCACGGTAACGCTCCTTGTCCTTTGTGTTTCAGGGTGAACCTGGGGATTCAGGTATCAGGGTAAGTACCTGAGATCGGCTTTTGCTTCTCTATGTGATGAGAAGCCTATTTTTTCATTATCTCTGAGCTGCCCAATAGGCTCTGGTTCCCATACTTAACAGATGTCCATCAAGACCCAAAAGGGCTGCTGGGACACACAGTAAGACTGTCCTGTGCTTCATGCAGGGCCCTCGTGGGAGGAATGGCCTCAAAGGTGACAGAGGAGGCGTGGGAGAGCCGGTGAGTTGTCCACCGATGTCCAGTTGCTAAGGAAGAGCTGCTGGCCATGGTGGGATGGGACCATTGGCCTCGAGATGCCCACTGCCATGCGGGGTGGGTGTACAGGGACAATGTCTACTGCTAGCTCTCATCAGCTGCCACTTCAGGATGCTTTACTCTGCTGGCAAGGGCTGGCAGATTAAGCAGGGCCAATTAAGCGTTTCTCACTTTGTCAGCCTCAGCCCGTTGACCTGTCACTCAGGAACTGCCAAAAGGGAAATGTTAGAAACCCAGCAAAGACACGGGATAACAGCCATTCCTTTTGCCAAAAGGAGGGAATGCTCTTCCTCATGGCATGGAGCAAAGCTGTGAGAAGTGCATCCATCACGGTGCTCACCATGATGATTAACCCTCTGGCATAGTCAGTCATGTTGGCAGATGATTACAAATGTCACCTGATGAGGGCTACTCCAAAGTGACAGTGGTTCACCCTTGAGCCCCTGCTGTCTCCTCCACCCATGGAGCAGCTGAGTGCAACCCTCCTCCTTCCCACATCCCACCCCTCTGGTCTCATCAGGACAGAGGATACATGGGGCAGGTCCAGAGGAGGGCAAGAAGGTGGGTCAAAAGAATGGGACAGCAAATGGACCGAGTTGGCAGCAGATTCAAAACAAAGAAAAGGCGGTGGTTCTTCACAGAAGAAATCCCACAAGGATGTCTGGGGTGTAGGAAGTTTGAGTTCCAGGAGGAAAGAGAAGGAAAAAAAAGTCCATGGAGGACTACTAGGAATAAAAGAAACCATGTTTGGTTTGGGAAGTTCCTGCATTATAAATGGCTCAAACCTGAAAGATTACTGAGGGACAGGGCATGTCCTGTTCTTGCACCGTTCCCAAGGTGCCTCTTACTGTCCATCACCATAAATGGGTCCTTTTTTTGTTGTCTTTGCCATACTGTAGAGCTCTATTCCATCTTCACCATTTCTACACCAGCAGCATTACTATGATCACCCTCTTACAGCAACAGAGCCATGAAGAGCCACTGCAGAAGACAGCCGCTGCCAGTTCAACATGGGAACCCAGGCTCTAGCTTCCCATGTAGCAAGCAAACACGTCTTTATCTTCCTGAGTAAAGCCAGTGATCCATAGCTTATTTGTGGGGGAAAAGGAAATTTGGGAATACACAGATATCCCTATAAATCCTCAGTTGTAAAGGAACTGTTAAGATAGGCACATCAGGCTATATATTTTTCTACTTGTGTTTCTGCACACTTAAAAATGAACCTTTTCTTTAGTATGATTGGTAACAAACAGTTTGGAAGAAAAAGATTTGATGATGTACCTTCCTTTTCAGGGGAAACCTGGCTTGCCAGGCCCTGTAGGGCTAGATGGTGTTCCTGGACTGCCTGGACCAAGGGGTGAAAAGGTCATTACTCATGTCAGATGCTTGCAGGATCCATCAGCCCAAGGCGGAGCTGAGACAAAATAGTAGCAGGGTAGACATGTGGAAGGCACGTTGGGATCTCCCACCATTCCCCTTCACTCCTTGCTTTTATGGGTTTGAGTCTATGCATGGTAGAATAGATGCCCCATCTCCATCCAAGTCCATTTTCCTCTCAGTCCTCTTGTTTCCACCCAGTAGAAGATCTCCTCTGCAGTTCCTGCTGTCAGGAGCAGTGTTTTCTCCCAAACACGGCCCAAGCCCTGCCTGCTCCCTGTCCCCTGGGTAGGTCTGCTTCACCAAATCCCCTGCCCTGCTTCAAATGGTCGCTGGAAGCACCTACAGAAGTGGTCACTGAAAACACCTAAAGACCCTTGGTGTTTAATTCTCTCCTCCACGTCACTGTTTGCACCTTGCCTGAAGGTTACTGGCTGGACATATGTCTTAGCCAAATGTCTGCAGAGCAAATTTCTCCCCTCCTCCTTTGCAGGGTGGCTAAGGGTAGAGCTCTGAAGCAGATGTCTGGGTAGGACGTGTTGTGCTCTGCCACACTGGGGACCAGATTTCCTGAGGGCAATGCTGTGCTTACCTTGCAGGGGATGGCAGGAACCGGCATTCCCGGCACTGCTGGCTTGAAGGGAGAAGAAGGAGAGCAGGTGGGTTGATAATTTTGGAGTGAGATTTGCAGCTAAAGTCCCCTTGGAGGATTTGGTGTCTCCAGAGTCTCCTTCAATACCTCTTATCCAGGTTTTCCTCAGAGGTCGCATCCTGTGTTTATAAATGGAAAGGGTGAGAGAAGGGAAGACGCTGGGTTTTAAAGTTTGAGCTTTCACTGTTTCTTCTCATTTTTCAGGGGGTGATGGGACCTCCAGGACCGCCAGGACCCAAGGTGGGTACTGAAATGCTGAACCTGGGTCCCTGTGCCTGGTACTCGGGTGCCAAGGAAAACATCTAGCTCTAGCCATCATCATAGGCTGCGGGAATGTCGACTCTTTACTCAAAAGCAATGAAAGGGGCTAATTTTATATATCAGTAGTTACTGGCCTGTGGAAGTCATTGCTGCTGGGTGCAGCAGAGACCTGGAATGGTAGCAAGACATGATAATTTAATAAAATAATAGATGGCATTTTTGTGGCTGGTGAGGCTCTGCAGAATTGTAGTAGTTCACATTAAATGTGTTTTGGAAGGAAGATGTAAGGATCAGATTGTCTCACATCTGCATTTTGGACACCTTCCTCTGAACCACCCAGGCCCAATTCATTCCCACATTTCCAGTGGAGAAAGACCAGCCCTGTGAGAGGTGATATAGCCCATCCTGACGTTTGAGTTTTCTTCTGGAAGTGCCCATCTTTTTCCAGCTGTTGGGGGAAAAGGAAACCTTGACTTGACCAATTCTCTCACCTTGCTTAAGAGCCTGGGGTTGGTGGGGAGGAGAGATTTTGGGGTCCTGGTGCTGCCGGAGGAAAGGGACTGGACAAATGTAGCTCCAGTCCAAATCCGGAAACTCTGCCAGGAACTTAGGGAAGATGACACATGGCAAGAACTGGTCAGGAAGGGACTCATGGAAGGCAGGAAGATTTTCTTGCAGACTTCTGCCTGTCTCCCAGCTCCCACTACTCATGGCGATGTGGGGGTTCAACTCCAGGGCTTCTCCATGTGACAAAACACCTGGAAAGCTGCAGGTGCAGGAGGAATCAGCCGATCTTGGCATGTACAGGGACGATTGCTTGTAGGAGGAAGGAGGATTTCTCCTGAGCCAGGACAAACGCCTCTCAGTTCAGGTTTGGGTGGATGTTTGCCTCTTCCTGAAGCACCTGGCTTGAGCTCGTTTTGAAGTTTGACATTGGAGAAAGACTCAGGAAGTCTGGATTTTCCCTGGTGTGGGGAGTGCCAGGCGTGGGTTTAGGTGGTACGTAAGGCAACTCAGCATGGTCCCAGGTTGTTACGGCTCTTGAAGGAGCAACCACTTAGGATTGGGTTTTATGGCTCTCTGCATGCCCCCTTCTCCAGGTAACTCAGGGTATACTCTTTGAGTTACTGCTGATGGCCAAGTGGATCTGAGTCACTGATTTATTCCGTGTCCGTTAAGCTCAAAAAATGTCCATGTTGGCCACAAAATAAATTACTTTCATACTTCCAAGACAGGTGGAAAATAAAGGAAAAGAATGATATCCATGAAAATGTTTAATTCGGACTGAAACAAAGTGGTTTGCTTCCCTTTGCAGTAGTGCTTTTTTATTTCATAAAATAGAAGAGGATTTTAAATCTGTAAAGTCCTTGCCAGTGCCAACAGCCAGTTTGCTGCTCATGTCTTGCTTTTTGCAAGAGCAAAGACCTCCTTGAATTGCTCAGTCCTGATCCACACAAACATGAGCCCGTGGAGGGGTGTTTCATGGGCTGCCCATGCAAAGCAATGGGGAGAAAGAGCAAAATTTGGCAGGGTGCTCAACAGTGAGGTAACTGTTGATGTTGCCCATGAGCTCTTTCCGAGTGGACAGCAGAAGGTGCAGGAGGCAATCACAGCTGCTCATTTTCACTTAGGGTGAACCAGGACCACCTGGGGAAGAGCAACTGATTGGGCCAAGGATGTGCCTCCAAATTAATCAAGTCAGAACGAAGTTTTAAAAATTAAGATTGAAAAACAAGATGCAAATATAGAACCCACAGTAAGTGGTCCCTGGACCGATATCTCACCTTGCTTCCCTTAGTTATGGGCAGCCTCTGAGACGAGCCTGGACCTACCCCACAATCTCAAACCTGCACGTTATCTATGCTGTAAACTCTCGACTTTTCCAAGAGACTGTTTCATCTTCAGCTCTCAGGCTCTTGGGAGGAAACAGCCTGATCAAGCTCAGGATAGTCCATATATACATACAGTAATATAGGTATATTATATAGTAGATGATTATGATATAACTGTATAGTAACTATCTATTATAATCAGCATGCAATTTAATATTAAGCATAAAGTATGTATAGTAACATGTTTTATTATACAAGATATCAATATATTATTGATACTATACAGGTAATTAATATGCAATATACAATATGTAAGTGCATGGACTATATATGTAACATGCTATATACTGTCTATGACATAGATGTAAAAAACTTCATTTTTTCTTCTTCTTTTTTTTTTTTTTTTAAATTTGCTTTCCTGCTCTGCTCTCACAGTCTCCAGTGGAGGGAACATGCTTAGCATGAGCCTCCAGGTTCATCCTGCTCTGCCAGCAGAGCCTTGTCTTAACTAAAACATCTTCTGTTTTCCAGGGTAACAAAGGGCAGGGTGGTGTTAAAGGGGAAAAGGTGAGGCTGGCCAGCGCTGGAGGGCAGAGTAGGAGGGGAAGAAGTGGTGAGCCCCTGGCCCAGGTTGCCCAGAGAAGCTGTGGCTGCCCCATCCCTGGAGGGGTTCAAGGCCAGGCTGGACGGGGCTTGGAGCAACCTGGTCTGGTGGGAGGTGTCCCTGCCCAGGGCAGGGGGTTGCAACAATATAATCCCTTCCAACCCTAACCATTCTATGATTCTAAGGACTGGCTCTGGTTTTGGGTTCAGTACAGAGTAGTTGATGTATCTGGCTGGAGTTCCAGAGGGAGGGAATTTGATGTCCCTCCCAAAGGCTTCTCCCAGTCTGGCCAGATACAACTGGTCCACGTACCTACATGCCATGTAAGTGCAAGGTTCAGGATCTCGCTCCTGCTGAAGATGCTCTCATGCATGGGATAGACCTTGCTCCGACGGTAAATTCCCAAGAGTGTCTGCAGCCAGCAAACACTGACAAACAAACCTAGAATACTCCTTGCCAGTCCATACTGAGTATACACAGGTTACTTTTATTGAGCTGTATTTCAGGTTTGCTGTTTTTACAGCTCCCCCAGCTGCACTTGTTCTGCTCCTGCATTTGATTATAACCTCAGAGATCAAAAGAGACGGCCACATTTTTTCCTAAGAATAGCCACATTAGAGAAAAATGGAAATAGGCTGTCAGTCTTCCCCGAGCCAGTGCACTTTGCAGGAGCAAGGCCCTGCGAGCACAGCAGGTACATGTACTTGCAGCTTCCAGCTCTGAGCAGAGTCCTGGGGCTGGGTTAGACAAAGCACTGACATGGTCTGGTAGCTCCCATGCATCTCATGGCCATTTCCGTACCTTTTCTTGCTTGCAAAGGGCCATCATTGAGAGCTTTAGCTGGGATGAGAGCTTTCTGCTATGCACTTGGTCTCCTGGTAGATGGCAACAAGGTGTGCATGGGGTTCCCATCTCTCACGCAAGACCCTGATAGCTGTCTGGCAGAGCTGTGTTGTAGTTAGGGAAAAATCAGGCTGAAAAGCTTCCTCCCTCCTTCCCTCTGGCTGGGAGCTTCTCACTACAGCAGGGACCGAAGGTGCTGAATCTGTTTTCAGTCCGGTGGAAATTCACTTTTGACGCTTTTCTTACAGGGACTCCCAGGACCTCCAGGGCAGAAGGGAGACCAGGTAAGTCAAACAGTAAGCGAACAATGTGTTTGGCTAGCTCAGGTGAAGCTATCCTGACTTTCACCAGCTTGTTCCGTCTGTGCAGCTCTTGCGAGCGTAGTTGAGTGATTTTATGGGGGACTTACGCAGAGATGAAGCCAGCAGGGATGTTCTTGTGCACAGTGTCTTCTCTCTGTTTTGCTCTGGTGCTTCTGAGATTAATTTTCAGCTGTTTTAAGGAACAGGTAGGGGAAAGCAATGAGCAGGAATTTTTCATTGCCCCAGATTGTTCATTTTATGTCCTCTTGCCTTGCAGGGAAACCCAGGATTTCCAGGTTCTCCAGCTATGGGGGTAACTATGAGTGGATTATAGCCCTTCTTGTGCTATAGCTATGCAGCGTCACCACCACTGATGCCAGTAGACCAAGGACCGAGAGACACGTCCCACTGAATTGCAGGAAGAACTAATGGATCTTTCCCCTGACCCTCCAGCCAACTATGTCTTCTGCTCCCCACTCCACTTATTGTATTCCCAGCCCTGCACCACAGTTTCCCACTGTCTCCTCAAAGGAGCTTCACTGCTGTGCAGGAGACATAAGGATGAAGCCTCCCCACAACTGTCCCCTTGCTCAAGGTCCAAGGGTAGATTTAGATTGGATATTAGAAAGAAATTTTTTACTGTAAGGGTGGTGAGGCACTGGAACAGGTTGCCGAGGGAAGTTGTGGATGCCCCATCCCTGGAAGTGTTCAAGGCCAGGCTGGATGAGGCTTTGAGCAGCCTGATCTAGTGGGAGTTGTCCCTGCCCAGGGCAGGGGGGTTGGAACTAGGTGATCTTTAAGGTCCCTTCCAACCCAAACCATTCTATGATTCACAATGGGGCTGCTCTTGTCCCTGCTGAAGAGGCTGCTCTTTGTGTCCCTCCAAATGCTAGGGCAGCTTTAAGGAGAATCTTGGTGGTGGCCACCTCTGCGTGTCCCATGGCATTGCTGCAAGGGCTGTGGAAGCAGTTGGAGGTTGCATTAAGGACTGAGACCCACCACCAGGACAGACTGATGTGTCCTGGAGGATGGCTGAATGACCAGAGACATTGCTGTCTGAAGGTCGGTCCTTGGTGTGTGCTAGCAAAGGCTACAGCAGCTATCTGCCAATAACGCCTTGCATGTGAGTGAATGTTCAGTCCCATCCCTGGAGCCAAAACCTACCCAAGTTGGTGGGATTCCTCACAAACTTCATTGGGTTTGGGATTTGGCTTGTAGTCCTTTCTGGCTTGTAGCCCCTTCTAGCCATCAGTGCAGGTTTCCTATCCCATAACAAGGCTGAGATTCTCTTGCTTTGGAAAAGGTAACGTGAATAGACCGTACTTTGAAAGGGATTTTTTTTTCCCAAATAAGAGAGCATTTCTGTGATTTCTTTTTATCCTCAGGTTTTGGGACCTCCAGGCAAGAAAGGTGTCAGGGTAAGTCCATTAATTAGCACTGCTTGAAACTTAGATGAGATCTTCACCTGAAAAAGTGAAGACTGTACCATGTTTCGCCATCTGAATCACGTCTCCCTTGTGATTGACTGGAGAGGAGAGGTTGGAAAAGTAGCAACAGCCTTGCCCTGCTGATATTTCTTTTGCTTTTATTAACATTTTGTGCCTGTTATTCTCTTTCTAGCCCTAGTCTGTGGGGAAATTTGGGATTTCCATGTGCTAGTGTTAGAAGGGAGAGATCACTGAAGTGCAGATCCAGCCCATTCACAGGAACTACTTTCCAGCCAAGGGAGGCATTGACATAAAATCAAAGCACAGCTGAGGCTGGAAGGGACTTCTGGAGGTCTCTAGTCCCACCTCCAGCTCAAAACAGAGACAACTTCCAAGCTGGGTAAGGTTGCTCAGGACCTTGTGTGCTGAGCATCTCCACAAATGGAGATTTCCCCATGTCTTCAGGCCCCTGACCCAGCATTCGGCCTCCCCATGACTGGAGGAAATTGAATTTCTCAAACCAAGGAGATGTCTGAGACAGAGCTGCTCCCTGACTGTGTTGTACATCTGCCTTCTAGCCCAGAGGATATAGCTCGCTTTTGTAGTGGCCTCGTGGTGGAACATGTCCTGGAATATCTTCCTGGGCTTTTTTATTCTTGATAGCTCATTGCCAGCCTGCAAAGAAATAAAAGATCTCCCTTATCCATGTTGGAAATGTTTA
This sequence comes from Dromas ardeola, assembly GCA_013398915.1. Classification (NCBI taxonomy): domain Eukaryota; kingdom Metazoa; phylum Chordata; class Aves; order Charadriiformes; family Dromadidae; genus Dromas; species Dromas ardeola. The sequence goes on from VYZM01014758.1 coordinate 224,397, forward strand.
CTGCAGGACTAACTTGTCTTGGTTTTTTGATGGCTGGCATTCATGAAATACCCGATAGTGCTTCACAGCACCCTCACCCCTTAAAGAAAAAATGAGTTTTGTTCTTTTCACTGGGCTTGGATGGTGGAGCCACCTCTCTTTGTTGGTCTTATTGTCCAGATTGCATGACGTTGGTTAGCAAAAATGTCTCTCTTCTTCTAGGCTGGCTGCATTTAGGTAGTGGCCTGGGATCTGAATTTTATCCTGCTTATACCCCTACAAATGCATGCATGGTGCTTTACAGTATAGCGTTTGCGTGGCTGGAGAGGGTGTAACTACTCTGGTGGGTTTTGTATGGCAGAAGGCCAGGCACCACGGAGAAAGCTTCAGTATAGACCCAAGGATGGAGAGATGGGTGGGCTTGTCAAGGGAGTGGTTTTTAGAGCATACTAGAAGTGCAAAATGCAGCTCTAGGGAGACAGATGAACAGGGCTTGCCTTCCTACATGATATTATTAGCTTTGGGGATATCTTTTATTCACAGGGAGATATTGGACCAACAGGGGCCCTGGGACCACGAGGGGACAAAGGAATACAAGGAAACAAAGGAGAGAAGGTAAAGCACTTGCTTTTCTTGGTGCATCCTTTATGGGTAGAAGGGTTTATTTTGTTTGTATCCACAAAGCAAACTCTGAGGCAGATGGAATTCCTTCCCAAGTCATTCTAACAAAAAGCACCCGTGTGCTGAAAGCCAAGGGGAGTCTTATCACATGGAGAAGTCAGAAAAATCCTTGAAAGGAAGTCAGAGAGAGACACAGTTACCAATGCACAGCTCTGCCGCCTGCCCATGGTTGATGAAAATGCCTGGGATCTGCCCTGTCCTTTCCTGCTAGCTTCAGATGTGGAGATTTATGTCCTGAGCTTGGAAGCTGCTGTAGGAAGACACTGTCTCCCTCTGCCTCCTGCTTACACCAAACGCAGCATTGGCAACTAACTCCCAGTAGTTACAGCGAGGACAGGAAGCAGCCTGACCCTTGAGGGGGCTACAAAGTGGTGGTGGAGTGGAGACTGCTAAAGGTGAGCATGGCACAGGACATGTTCCCAAGAGTGGCGAGGTCATGCCGCCACAGCGTGTGCATGGCAGTGGAAGAATTGCAGCCAAGATCTGCAAGATCTTGCAAGATCTGCAAGATCCCGATCTGCAAGATCGGGATGGGGAAACCGAGCTACGTGCTGGGTTCCCCAAATAGCACTTTAGAGAAAGTTGGCTCTCCACAACAGCATCTTTCAGAGGTGGCAAGGACTGTGGTTAGGAGGGGAGAGGGACCATGCGGCGGCCATAAGGACAAGCTGAGAGGTGGTACCAGCACAGGATTTAGTCCTGGCTGTGTCTCTCTTATACTTAGAGGTGCAGAGAGGGAAAGCTCTCCAAACATTACACTGAGACACGCATCATCATTGATTTTTGCAGGGAAGTCCAGGTTTCGGAATTCCTGGTCAACCTGGGCTGAAGGGAGACCCAGGCGACAGGGTGAGTGGGGCAACACACCGACTTTGGGAGGGGGAGGGCTAAGGTGGCAAATCAGAAAGTACAAAGACAAAATCTCTGTCACCTCCATGCACGTGAATTTGTTGGCCTTCACCCCTGAGACCTGTCATCAGGAAATTAATACTGGGATGGTGACAAGGAGCTAGGCTGTCACCCTGTGGTTGGTGATCCCATGGTGGGTTTGTGTGGTGGGGTAGTTTGCACCTGACTGTGGAAGACAGTGCTAAGGGAGTGTCCTCTGAAACGCAGAAGGAGGATCACTTGTCAGTCTGGAAGAAAGCACAGATGGTCAATGCTCAACTGGTAATTCAACAGCAAAGCCAAGGAAGCCCCATTTCCAATGGCTTTGTGTCCTGAAGGTGAACTTGACCTTTATCTTCCTGACTTTTATGTCTAAGAAGGTGCAAGCTTCTGGTGGCTCCCACATGAAGTCACTGATGTCTAGTAAGGGTTGGGTTAACACCTTGGTGTTCCCTTTTGTGCGGATATTTTAATATCCCCTTTGGTGGGGATATTAATAGTCCCTTTCATTTTAAACCAGCAAAAACTTGCAAAACCTAACATCTCTGAGGTTCCCACCCCTCTGTCAAAGCTAGTCATCAAAGCATTAATGGTTTCAAAGTGGGGAAGACGGATGCACCTAGGGGCTTCCACCAGCCCCTCTTAGGACACCATTTGTTTTTCCCTTTTCTGCATTTTACTACACTGTTTCAGCTGCTAATACCTGCAATCAAAGAGCAGCTTTGCAGCATTGAGTCTGATGTTTACATGCTTTAGATACAACAAAGGACCCTCACCTGCAATTATTCTACCTGTATCATTTTTGCCATGTGACTAACGGTCTGTATTTCTGCAGGGAAATGTAGGTTTGTCTGGCAAACCAGGTCAGAAGGTGAGTCTATGCAGTGCTTGCAATGTCTCATGACTGATGTTTGTGCCACCCAAAGCAACTTCAGTCGGTGGGATTTTATCTTTGCCATGGGGCTAGTGTCAAAATGTGGGGAGTGTTCAAAAGCTGAAAGGTCTGAACAAATTTGTTCAAAACTTTGCCGGAGTCTCCTTATAACACACAGAGCCCTGCACAGAAAACAATGAAAAGATGCTCTTGCATCTTTAAAAAAATCTGCAAATCCTGATTTGTGGGATTCCTCATAGCAAAGGTTCAAAACTGGTCAAGAGAGGTCTGGGAAACATCCCAAATATGGTGTTTGTTCAGTGAATCTGTCTCGCTGTGTGCATTTCTTAAACAGCATTGCTCCCCAGGTTTGGCTGAAGGAGCATATGGATTTGGGAAGTGTTACAGCATGACAGGTAGCCCAGTGAACGGAATATTTAGGCTGGATCAGCTTCACTGGCATGGAGAAATTGGATGTCAAAAGAGATAAATGAGATGCATCCAAGACAGCATGTGTTAACAAGATGTGTTAATGCAGTTGCAAAGTGGAGAAGGCAGCAAGACATGTTTTTGGCTGGGAGAAGGCATGGTGAAGTGGTTGAGTGATGAGGAAGGTCTGTGTTGTACAAACCTAAAGCAGAGTAGATGCATAAGTACCCACCCATGAGACCTCAACTGATTTTACATGGGAATAGAAGTTAAAACATGGAGGGAGAATTGACCCTGTTTCCACACCACTCGCTCAAGACTGGACCCATCTCCTGGGTCTCTGCTAACGGGCCACCTCATTTGTGCTGCAAAGCTTCCTGGAGGTGAACCTCAGGAGAGTCTGTCCTGCAGTATCTGGCAAAGCACATCATGGAGTCTGGATGGACTAAATTAGAGATGGATACTTTCCAGCCTGGCCCACTAAGCAAATACTGTAAGCACAGCCCTTCCTAGCACAGGGTAGGTGCTCTGAGCCCAAGCTTGAACCAGGAGTGTGGAAGGAATTGCATCGCCATGGGGCTTGGCATGCTGTCTGAATCCACCCTGTAATGTCTAAAGTGTGAGGACTGTGAAATGCAGAATGAGGAATTTAACATCAGGTTTGTTTTCTTTAGGGGGATATAGGTCTGAAGGGAAAGAAAGGTGAACCAGGATTACCTGGGAAACCAGGCGAGACCGGACTAAGAGGTAAAGATGTAAGTAGAAGCTAACAATCTGGTCAGATGGTCATGCTGGAGCCCTTGGTACACCAATCTGTACCAAGCTAACAACCCCCGGTTATGCCCTTGCAAGAAAAAGTAGGAATAAATGACAAGATGGGGACCAGTGAGAAACATGCATGTTATACTGGTTGGTGAAAAGACAGGTCTCAGCACTACAGTGGTCAACAAACGAGACTGGACAAACTACCTTTATTTAGGCATGATGGTTTGCTCATCAAGAGTTCTAATTTCTCGTTTGTTCTCTCTGTCATTGCAAGTGAGGAGGTAGATCCTTTGCAGACTGTCATTAGGTTGTGCTTTTGGCTATATTTCGGGGCAGAGTCTCTTTACCCTTGGTCCAGGGTATGTGACACCATGGTGTTTGTGTTACATTGCCTGGACACTACATTTCTTATTATTCAACATCATGCTGTTTTGTCCTTGAGTCACATCTGTCTGACGTGCAGGAAATTAGTAAAGTGTGCAGCCAGGACAGCCCTGAAGGGCTTCCTTTTGGGTTTAGGGCATAATAGTTCCCTCTTACAATCAAACAAGGTGTCCCCTCTCAAAAGCATCATAACTGGCTTCTGGAAAGCCTCTCCTAACCACATTCAGTGAAGATGTTTCTTCAGTTCAAAGGTCTGAGTTGGTCCCTGGACATCAAGTGAAATAGGTCACCAAGAGAAGGCTTGAAAAAAAAGAAGCAGCCGTGCTTCTGATCCTGACACACTGCTGGCCCAACACCCCTGGCTTCAGAGTCACCAGTGATGTCATAGAATGGTTAGAGTTGGAAGGGACCTTAAAGATCATCCAGTGCCACCCCCTGCCCTGGGCAGGGACACCTCCCACCAGCCCAGGGTGCTCCAAGCCCCGTCCAACCTGGCCTTGAACCCCTCCAGGGATGGGGCAGCCACAGCTTCTCTGGGCAACCTGGGCCAGGGGCTCACCGCCCTCACAGCCAAGAATTTCTGCCTCAGATCTCATCTCAATCTCCCCTCTTTCAGTGTAAAACCCTTCCCCCTCGTCCCATGGCTCCCCTCCCTGATCCAGAGTCCCACCCCAGCTTTCCTGGAGCCCCTTGAGGGACTGGAAGGGGCTCTAAGCTCTCCTCGGACCCTTCTCCAGGCTGAACACCCACAACTCTCTCAGCCTTATTTCAAAATAAGACCTCTTAACCCGAGTAAGAAATTAGGGTAAAGAACTTGGTTGCAGGTTGAAAGGTAACCGAGCACTTTTGCGTTGTGTTGTAGGGAGAACCAGGGCAGAAAGGCACCTCTGGGACCAAGGTAATCAATGGAGAGCCCACACCTTCCAGATTTACACAGATGCCAAACCCAGCAGGCTCACTCACAGCTGGAGGTCTGGGTACGGCGGTGTAAGAGAAGGGCTGCACTGAGTTAGAGTGAAGGTCTGTCCGTCCCAGCATCTCACCTGAGAGTGACCAAATTCCCTGGAAGTCTTGAGAACAATGTGAAAGCAGGATGTCCTATGTGAAAGGTGGTATCTTACGGGTTTGATAGCTCTTGGTAGATTTTCCTGCCGTGAATTTAGTCACCCCACATAAACTTTTAACAACCTCAACAGCCCTGGGCAAAGCATTGCACAGGTTAGTTAGGCAGCAGCAGGAAAAACACCCCCTTTGATTTGTTTTGAAGCTGACCTCAGCTCATTTTATTTGCTGTTGACTTGTCCTGGGGTTAGATGAGACTATGAAGAATCCTCTCCATCTTGCCCTTGGCTTTTCTTTCTCTTATTTTGGCTTTGGTTTCATCTTCCAAAGCTAAAGGCTGAAAAAGAAAGGCCAGAAAAGAACTGGGGTTTTGGGGAGATCGTTCTTTATGCTCTGCAGCAGATGCAGGAAAAAGATTGCCACAAATAATAGCGGGGTTTGATGGAAATAACCTAATTTTCTTCCTAAATATGAATACTCTGCTGTCACCCTGCTCCTTCTGCCCCTTTTACTTCATTTATGGGACTGTTCTAAAATACCACCCCTAATTTAAGACATCTCAGATGACCATAAGACTGCCTTTGTACTGGCTTTCCTAGCGTTACACAATGCCAAAGAGGAGATCTTACCTGCTTTAGAGCCACTAGAATAGTAGGTGGACTTGTTTCTCTTCATTTAAACTGGTTCCTCCGGGTGTAGGTGCAGTAAAATTAGTATCATCAATGAAGGTTCAACCTGATGGAAGCAGGCTTTTAAAAGCTCCTACTCCTCTCTTTTAGGGAGAAGCTGGTGTCCCTGGAGAACCAGGAGAGAGAGGAATCCGGGTAATAATTGCCATTATTATAATTTTCTGTCCAGCTGAGTGGTGGGGCATCAGGAGAGGCTGCCCAGGCACCCCTGGTCTGTGCAGGAGGAGAGGACTTCCTTCTGTCTTCCAACAAGAGTCCCCCATTAGAAACGTCCACCTCCAAATATTTCTTTCCTGGGTGAAAAATCATAGCGGGGGGTAGCATTTTCTCTTTTTTTGCTTTACTTTTTGGAGCTGCTGGACGTGCTCTATTCCTGATTGCTTCTCCAAATGCTTTCTTGCAGGGGCCGCCTGGACTCCCAGGACGGCCTGGAGAGCAAGGGATAAAAGGCGATACAGGACAACCTGGAAAGGATGTAAGGCAATCCCTAAAGGAGCAGTGGAGAGAGGGAGAATTTGGGATTGTGCAATGCCAATCAAAGAAAGCTCCCTCCCTCCCTCTCTCCTGGGGAGGGAGTCTTCCCTTCAAAGGGAAGATTAGGGCTATTTCTCCCTTCTTGTGTGATTAGCCAGGGCACAGGATTAGCAGGACTGTGCGTTGGGGGGTTCTGAGCGTGCAAAACTTCCCCAGCCCCACACTGCTGAAAACAAAACGCTTGTTACTGCCTCAGTCTGATGAGGAAGGAAGGAAAATGATGCCCTTAGGTTCTGTCTGTCTGATCTCCCTCTAATAGCTTAGGAAAACACTGGCTAATACCAGCTGCATTGTCAGAATCATAGAATCATAGGGTTGGAAGGGACCTCTGGAGATCATCTAGTCCAACCCCCTGCCAGAGCAGGGTCACCCAGAGCAGGTGGCACAGGAACGCGTCCAGGCGGGTTTGGAATGTCTCCAGAGATGGAGACTCCACCACCTCTCTGGGCAGCCTGTGCCAGGGCTCTGCTACCCTCAAAGGAAAGAAGTTCCTCCTCATGTTTAGGTGGAACTTCCTATGGTCAAGTTTGTACCCATTACCTCTTGTCCTGTTGCTGGGCACCATTGAAAAGAGCCTGGCCCCGTCCTCCTGACACCCACCCTTTAAGTATTTGTAAGCATTAATAAGGTCACCCCTCAGCCGTCTCTTTTCCAGACTAAACAGACCCAATTCCCTCAGCCTTTCCTCATAAGAGAGGTGTTCCAGTCCCCTCATCATCTTGGTAGCCCT
>VYZM01014758.1:231441-249315 GCA_013398915.1 Dromas ardeola
TTCTTGAGCTGGGGAGCCCAGAACTGGACACAGCACTCGAGGTGTGGCCTCCCCAGGGCAGAGCAGAGGGGGAGGATGACCTTCCTCGACCTGCTGGCCACACTCTTCTTGATGCACCCCAGGATGCCATTGGCCTTCTTGGCCACAAGGGCCCATCGCTGGCTCATGGTCATCCTGTTGTCCACCAGGACTCCCAGGTCTCTTTCCACCGAGCTGCTCTCCAGCAGGTCAGCCCCCAACCTGTCCTGGTTCATGGGGTTATTCCTCCCCAGGTGCAGCACCCTACACTTGCCCTTGTTGAATTCCATAAGGTTTCTCTCCGCCCAACTCTCCAGCCTGTCCAGGTCTCTCTGTATGGCGGCACAGCCTTCTGGTGTTTCAGCCACCCCCCCCAGCTTTGTGTCATCAGCAAACTTGCTGAGGGTGAGAGGTCTCAACAACATGGTGTTGCTACAGACTTGGTGAAACTGAGCAGCTGACTAGGGGAAAGCCCCTAATGAGCCCAACCACTGAGGAAGAGGCTAATAATCTCACCCCTTATTAAATATCAGCGAACTCCTCCACAGGAGAGATGTTGAAATCCAGATTTCATTAGCTCAGCTGCTCAAGGATGGGCTTGTTAGTCCATCAGATGCTGAGCTGGCAAGAAGAGGGGGGACTGCTGAGACCCCCTCCCTTACCATGGCTTGTTCTCATCCTGCCTTCTCTCCCCACCTCCTAGGGAATCACTGGAGAGAAGGGAGACAAGGGCGAAGCTGTAGGTTTGCACATTCCCGTTTATAACCTTGCATGAGAAAAAGTTTTTTTGGGGGTTAAAATGTCGAAGTGCATCACTCACTTTTTTTTGGGGGGGTGGGGGTATTATGGTGGTGTTGTATCTTCATAGGGTGAGCCTGGGCTACCTGGGACTCCTGGAAGCATTGTGAGTAACACCTGATTCTGTTGTCTTACACGTTTGTTCGGGGAAGGGATATATTGAGTTTTATCATGAATCCTGGGTACCACGGAGGACACTTTGCCAGAACTTACTGCTTTCAACAGCGCGTGTTTGTCACGTCCCACTCTCAGGAAAGCAGGGGGTAAGTCACTTCAGATTCATAAATTCCCAATGGCGCGGACTAAGGTGAGATAAATCTCAAGGTCCTTATACAAACATTTATTAGTTTCCCAAAATGATTAGTATAGGTCTTAACAAGTCCACGATAATATGTTAGGTATATGACAAATTATGGCAAGCGGTGGGGTACACATCGTGTTAGTTAACAACAGATATACAACAACTTACAACAAGCAGTACTTAAGGTCATTACTTAACAACTCTAACCATTAATTACTCTAATCGCTACTTAACAACTCTAAGAGAAAAGAGAAACCAAGGGATAGAGAAAAGAACAGATAGAGAAAAAGATGATAGAGAGATCACCGGTCCTGGTTTCAGCGTCTTTTTCAGGGAATCTTCCCAGATATATTCTTCTTTCTTGGAAAAAGCTTCCCAGGTACGGTCTTCTTTCTTGGGAAGAATCTTCCCAGGCATGATCTTCTTTTGTTTCTTCTTTGTCCCCTCTCTAGGGGCACTTATTTTCCCCTTTCATGTTTGCTGAATTAGCATGGTCAACTCCTCTTGCTGAGGACAGCCTCATCTCAGGTTTCTCCCTTCTCCCAGGTGACGTGTAGCGTGATTTGGGTGGAGAGACAAGTGCCATAGTCGTACATGTTTAGCATGATCTCTGTAATCTTCATTAGCATATGCAGGGGTGTGTGCTTTCATATGCATTTCGCGGATAATGAAGCAAAGGTCACTTATCGGACACAATGGCCTCGAGAACTGAGAACTAGCAAGCTCACCACACGAGTGGCAGAACTATCTTGTCTTCACAAGGCAGTTCTCCCACGCTTTCAGGCGCCGGGAGTGTTAGCCTTATCAGTTCTTTGAAAGCCAGGCCTGCATTATTTATTTCCTTGAGAGTGTTTGAGGCGTTCCATTTGTCGTGGTTTTGGCCGGATTGGCCAATCAGAACGAAAGAAAATCTCTCCTCAGAGAGGAGAGGAAGAGATAAGGAGATTTACGAGTTTAGAAAAAGAACTAAACTACTTTAATGAAAATAATAATAAATAAGGAAATAAGAAATAATAAGAAAATAAAATTAAAAAAAAGTATACAATATATACAAAACCGTATGCAGCTCCGAGGATGACGATCGCATCACCAGCAGACACAGGGAAAGTCCCAGACTGGAGTCAGCGATGGACAGGAGCTGAATTCCGGAACTAGAGTCAGGAGTGCTCGGATCGCGATCGAAGGCAGACGAACAGACAGGGTCCTCCTCAGACGTCGGCCATTGAAGAAAACGCAAGCCAGAGCCCCCTTGTCCCTTAGCTCTTATACTGAGCGTGATGCAGATGGGATGGAATACCCTGTTGGTCAGTTTTGGGTCACCTGTCCTGTCCGCTCCCTCCTGTAGGTGTGACCCCTCTACGCTTCTCTGCTTCCGACCCTCTAACGGGGCAAATAGCGAAGTTAGCTGACCTTGGTTGTTATAGCAATAAGTATAAGCAAGAGCCTCTGTGCATACCATTCCTTGGTGTAATCAGGTCTTATCACTCTGAGAGCGAACAGTTTCTGAACAATATGCTGCTAATTTTAGACTTTAGTCAGTTAGAAGAGGCCCAGCTAAAAAGTAAAATTACAAATCAGAAAATCAGTTCTGTTTTACCTCAAACCAGGACACCATTGAAGGCTTGAAGGGCCTTCTGCCCCTCGTCAGAGAATTTACAGTCCATCTCTTACAGTGTTGTAGAGTGGGTTTCCCTCCTAGCCTTATCAAAGGCTCAAAGCAGCGTGGGTATCTAGCTCCTCTACAGATAGATGCATGAATCCATCCCAAATGCCTTGTCACTGATGATGCAAGAAAACTGTGACACGGAAGGGACTAACACCTAGCTGTGAACCCATCCCGTACCTTTAATCACTAACTGTTGTGTAATCAAGGCATCTGGGCTCCTTCTATAGTGAAGGCAGAGAGATGGATTCCTCCTAGGCACATGGGATGACTCGTGCTCAGGACTCTCCTGTGTCTTTGCATACAGTTTTCCTTTGGAAAACTTTCCTAACACCAAGTTGTGTCAGATTAAGAAACTCAACTCAAGTTCATTAAAAATAAGGCTGGAAGAGATTTTGAAAGGTCATTTAGGTGATCAGGAAGGTGTGTTAGTACATGAATGTGCAAGGAGGCATTTTTTCACCCCATCAGCTTCAGTGGAGTTAAAGCCACCCCAGTGAAAAACTAAACAACTGCCTCTTGGGAGAGCTGTGCTAGACTTTATCTTCCATTGCCAAGGATAAGGGATTGGCAAGATCTGAGTAAGAGGCTGCTTCAAAGTAGGCAAAATGCTACTGTCCACCTTCAGCAGTATCATTCCTGTGCATGACAGTAGTTTCTCCTGACTTCAGAACTCAGGACAAGCCAGGAGCAAGGAGTCGTTGCCTTCCAGTGATGCCTCTCCATGTATCGCAGCTCTCCACTCCCAACCCTACCAACACGCCGTTTGAAACCACCCCATTTTGTGGTCCCAGGCCCATTTTCAGTTGTTATCTACTGGGGCTCCTATTCACTTGTCTCTCCTATATTCTGCATTACTTGAACTGTGGTGTGGTCAGGAGTGGGACATGGGGATGCCAATTCAGAATTCCTCTCAATGTTCCCTTCAAAACTGGGAAGAGCCTTATTGCTCCAGGGTATGACAAGATCCTTCTCTGCTAACGGATAACCATCTTGCCCCATCACCCAGACAGGTTTTCTTATGGTTCAAAAGGCTTGTTTTCACTCATGCAGTTACCCAACTGGCTCCTAAAACATCCCACTGAATGCCCATGTCAGAGAGGGACCCAAACAATGTCCTGAACAGCAGGGAAGTGGTGAGAGGGCCTTCATTAGAAATGCAGATGTTGACACCAACATCACAGCCACCCTGAATCTCCTACCTGTGAGAACAAAGGTGCTGCACCAGCTCCGTGTTGGTTGGAGTCCAAACACAGCAGGTTCAGGTTGCTGGCTGATTTGGGAAGAAGCAGGTGGCTCTGTGCCCATGGAAAAGGGTTAATGGGGATAAAAGGCACATGGAGGTGAGAGCTTGTACCCAAGACGTCATCCTTCACTTTGTGAGTAAGCTTTCTTCCTTTTGCAGATGTCTTCTCTGGAGAACGCCATCACCCTGAAAGGCGACAAGGTAAGATCTCCTTGCTGGAGATGTGTGTTGAAGCAGAATATGTGATTATCTTGCACGTGTTGTGTATTTTGTAGCTTCGTTACTTTTATAAGTCAAAGTCTGCAAACAGAGCCCAAAAGTCAGAAGTTCCTGAATTCTTGCTGTTCCTACCTAAAACAACAAAGGTGCTCCAAATGCAGAGGGCTGGAGCCCCTCTGCTGTGAGGACAGGCTGAGAGAGCTGGGGGTGCTCAGCCTGGAGAAGAGAAGGCTCCAGGGAGACCTTATAGCGGCCTTCCAGTCCCTAAAGGGAGTGTACAGGAGAGATGGGGATGGACTCTTTATCAGGGAGTGGAGCGATAGGGCAAGGGGTAACAGTTTTAAACTGAAAGAGGGGAGATTGAGATGAGATCTCAGGAAGAAATTCTTTGCTGTGATGGTGGTGAGCCCCTGGCCCAGGTTGCCCAGAGAAGCTGTGGCTGCCCCATCCCTGGAGGGGTTCAAGGCCAGGTTGGACGGGGCTTGGAGCAACCTGGGCTGGTGGGAGGTGTCCCTGCCCAGGGCAGGGGGTTGGAACTAGATGATCTTTAAGGTCCCTTCCAACCCGAATGATTCCACACGTCTATGATCATTGTTGATCATGCTGAGGCAAGGTGAGTTTCAGTTGTCCTCCCAAGTCTTCATGTTTCTGCAGAGCAAATTAGAGTGAACATTTAAGCCCAGAAATCAGAGGGATCCCTTCAGATGCTGAAGTTCACCAACTGCTTTGCTGAAGGGGAATAAGATGGCCTGGATGCTGGAATAACGCCAGTAGTTTGTCCAGACCTACAAGCCTATGGCTGTTACAGAAGCTCCTTGTTATAGCAATAGCTCTGATTGTGGGTAGGTTTGGAAGAGCTTTTATTTAGTGCCAGCACTCAGATGGATCACAATAGCATTGATCCAGCACAGATGGAAATTTGGGTGATAGGAAACAGCAGAGATGGATTCACTCAATCATTTTTTCAGCCCTGTGAAAAATATCTCTGACAATATTACCGAGCCCCTCATGACTTCATGCCAGTCTGCCTAAATCCTATCTGAGGGATGCCCAAGTAGTGATCAATACCAAAGCAGCTCCTGACCCCTTCCCACCCCCCTTACTCTGGTGTTTTTAACAAAGTAAATCGCAAAGAAATGCAGCTTTGGCTGCAAGGAGACCACAGGGCCACATGCAACACCAGATCCGACCCAGTGCAGGAACAGAGGTGGAATCATGGAGTAATTTGAGTCACCAAAGAGCTCAATAAGATGAAAAATGTATTTAATTGCCTTGCCCCACCTCCTTCATTTTAACAAGGTTTGTGAGTTGGCCATTTTGTGCACTGTGCAGCTGGGGACAGGGAAGGACGCGAGGCAGACGTGGAGGAGGAGGATCACGTTTTGCTGTGCTGGGAGGAAGGGCTCGTTCAGAGAGGTGCAGGGTGTTTATCTAGATGGGTCCTTTGCAGGCAGACCTGGGCTTGCCCTGCCAGTTTTCAGATTTACCTGCAGGACTCATGAGTCCTGAGTCACTGGCAAAGCACATGATGGACTGCGGGAGAAGAAGAGCTGCAAGCACTATCACCGTGGGTCTGTTGCCTCCCCAAACCCTACTTAAAGCATCCAATCCCAGGCGTTACTAAAGAAATGGTGTTGCTTCATCAGCCAAGCTGTGATGGCGGGGAAATAGAGGCAAATTTTGGTTTGCAAGGAGAGGTGATTCCTTTGGGCTGAAGCAGCATGTTTCAAGTGAAGAGCAAAGTTGTTCCAGATTTAACTTAATTACGTGAATCAGTGAGATAGTTACAAGACAAGGCTGGTTGGTCCATCTGGAAAAGGTGTTAGTCTGGGGCCAGCATGGGCCAGCAAGCGAGAAATGCCACAATGCATGATGAAACCACCGTCTGCACTGGGAATTTTAGATGGGACAAAGAATTAACGTGTTCCTGCTGGTTTACAGGGGGATCGTGGGAAGGATGGCTTGAAAGGCGAAAGAGGTCCCCCAGGCCCAAAGGTAAGTCCTGAAGGCATGGAGGCGTCTTCGCGTTGGTACCATTGTGTTGGGCTGGCCAGAGGCGAAGAGCACCCATCTCAGCTCTCTTCTTACCCCCTAAAAGGTTTGGTTTTCAAAGCAGAGTTTCTGAGATGGGCTCGTAAACCTGTGGTCACAATGATGCTGCAGTCCTAAAACTCAATGAAACAGATACACAACATTTAGGTAGGAACATGTTGTTCAGGAGTTGGATGGGATAAATTTCTGAAATGTTCAGGGATGTTTCCTTCCTTTCCTCCCCTCTGCAAGTGAAAGAGCACATCAGAACAGGATTGAAGGAGGAATGGCTTCTGATACCACACACATCTAGAGATCTTTAGAGGTGGGAACAAATCCTTCACTTAATGGAGAGCAAAACGCTGCAGAAAGCAGCGTCAGCGGGTACAGGTAGATCTCCTGATTGGCATGAGATGCAGTTCTTTGCAAAGGCAAGGACTTATCCAGGTGACATGCTATGGGCTGTGCCTCAGACGTACTCAGTTCAGCCAGTGCATCCCCACATTGCGGCTCCTTCGCCCCAGCTCCCCTTGTTATGGAGATGCAGCACTGTTGGGGCCTTCCTGACGCCCTTCATTCCACCGGAATCTGTCGATACAGAAACCAGATTTCAGTGAAATGAAGCCCGTCAGAGAGGCAGGTCAGCCCCCACCTCAGAAGATGTTCCTCGCCCCAGTGCTGGTCCTCCCAAGCCATTGCTGCTTATCTGTAGATTCATCTGTGGTGGTGGCCCAGGATCACTCACCTGGAGAGCGTCACCATGCCAGGCAAGGAGAGATGGACAACCTGTCTGTGCGACTTGCTGTTAGGAGTCCAACCCATTGGAGATATTTGACCCAGACCACATGTGGCAGTAGCGAGGGCCGCCAGCTCCATGTCCTCCTCCAGAAGGGACTACCAACCATGGGTGCACCTTGGCCATCCTCCTCCTTGTTGCTACCTCTGCATAGCTGCCACAGTATTGTTGGCATTAAGGGGCCTCAAAAACCTTTGCTTTTTTACATGTTGTGCATGACCAAGAAATGGAGGAGGGGATGGTGCAAAGTTCTGTTCCAAACCTCACTTTGATAATGCTCATGTCTGGCTCTGGTCCAGGCCTGCCCTACAAAATGCAGCCAGCAGCTGTGTCCGATGGACAAGTGAAGGAGCCCATTGGGCAGGGTGGGATTCAAACGCCCTCTCTGAGCCGATGGGGATTTGTCTGAGGTCACAACGTGGGCTGGTAGCAGAGTAAGGGCCAGATATGTGACTCTTGCCCCTCCTCAGAGTTCCTCTTCTTGCTGCTCATGGGGATAACGACTTAATTAATGAGTTGTTCTTGTTCATCTCAAGGGAGAACCCGGTCCACCAGGCAAAGGAGTGGAAATGAAGGTAAATAAAATAAAAATTATAGAGCACATTAATGTCAGAAACACTTCCCTCTCTGTCTGGTGTTGGGATGGCAGAGGGAACCCAGTGTGTGCCCCCAGGCTTAGCCATCAACCACCCACAGGACCAGGGCTGGAGGAGAGAGGAGGTGAAGTTCTGACCTTTCTTTTTTCTTGCAGGATCTGGAGAGGCTTTTTGAAGCAAATGGTATCAAAGTAGGTAACACTTCAACCATCCTTCTGACAAGGTGATTGTAATTAAGCTTTTCCATCTATTCCCTCTGGTCTTCTAGAGGTGATGTGTGCTCCCCCGGGTCCAGCACTGGCACTCACAAGAAGGCAGGGTTATTACATTTCCTTTTACAACTTACCTTATATATTTAAATGCTTCTTGGACAGCTCTTCTGCTGCTATGTTATGGGGTGGATAGTGGATTTGAGGCCCGTGTGACATTGAGACTTGGCAAATACCCATTCAGAGCTTGGTGCTACCACCTGGGTTGGCTTGTACTTCACCACTGGGTCTGCACAGCCAGCAAGAGGAGACCCACACTGCCCTCTGGGTGCTCCGGCCATGCTGTGTGTCCTGTTTAGCGCGAAGTCCAGTTTGGGTTGTTCCTTAGCTTGTAACACAAATAATAGTGAATAATCACTGTGCAATACAGCAGTGCTAGACTGGTGGCCTCACTCTCTACTCTCAAGGTTGCCATCAGGCTCATGAAGTGTGATGAGGCTCAGGTTTTAATATCTACCAGGCAGATCCTTATAGCTGTACTCATTACCTTCAGCTTCTTTCTGTAAGCTCTGGAGATACGACCGAGGGAGGTGAGGGACTGACTGAGCTGGTCAAATATAGGGGTTATATTTAGGGTGGGGAGAGCCACCACGTAAGCACCATCGATCAGCTCCTAGATGCCCAAACCGTAGACACCCGTATTTAAATCAGATGTTGGCTGTCGGGACACATTGCTTCACCAGGTGCCCTCTGAACCCCACTAGAAATGCAGCAGTTGTTTTGGGGTGGCTGCACTTGCACTATTGTGTTTCGGGAACGGGAGGGTGGCACTGGGCTACTGCCTTAATGGTCTTTACCGGTTGCAGCTGGCACTGCTGAAGGATCTCTCCAATGCACTCCTGCGGGATGGGCTGGATGAGCTGGTGGGGCAGCTGGGTGGCTCCAGGACAAGCAAGACCTCCAGGAGAAAGCAGGCAGCTCTTCATGCCACGGAGCATGGTGTGAGTGTTGTTATCTGTCATCCTCAGGGGGCAGACAGACCTGGAAGGAAATGAGAGAGAGACAGAAATGAATCATTGAAGGCCTCAGGGTCACCTCTGTCATCAAGCAGGTTACAGTGACTTGTAGCCACTGTAAGAAACAGTGAAGCTGGAAGAGGCTGATGGCTCACACCAGGATCTTGGATCTTGGTGAACCGATGGGATTGCAAAGCACTCTTTTTCTTCAGTGGAAATAAAGGAATCAGTCAACCCTTGTTGTTGATGGAGGTTGCTAGAAGCCATCGTCCAAAACCATCAGCCTCCTTGTGCCCTTTGAGGGCTGGGGGTTGTTGGAGTGGTGGGTGTGCAAGGGGAGCAAAGCAGCTGAAAGCATGAAAAGCGATCATGAGGGCGGTCTCAAAAGCAAGAGGGATCCCAGGGAGGTAGGAACAGCTTGGAAGGAAGGTTTGGAGGTGGCCAGCAGGGAATTACTGACTACTCCATTCTGGTTCGGAAATGCCACCAGATGGGACATAGCATGCTGGAGGGGTGGGGCAGTGGGCAGAAATAACCCGTTAGGATCCAGCTCATCACATGTGTGGATTCTGGGAGCTCAGGTTTGCCATCGCCACAACAACCCACTTTTTTTGATGTTGCAGGATTCACTGGTGTTTGATACTTCTCCTGACGCTCTGGCCAGCACCGAGATAACAGAAGAGGCACAGAGTCTGGAGGTGGAGGCTCAGTTTAGGGTGCCAATGTCTGGAAGAGTCCTTAAGGTGAAAATAATCAGCAGAGTGGATGGAGTGTGGTTATGTAGATCTGTGTTCCTGTCCATCTGGTCTGCTGCAGCAATGATATTAAGAGATCGCACATCAAATGTGTACCGGCTGCCTGAGAGCTACCAGTCCATGCTCCAGTGATGCCTCCTGCTGATCCTCGTCCTCCCCTCCTTTCCACCCAACTACAACTCCTCCTTGTCTTCTAAGCAAAAACCAGCACAGGTTGGGCTGGTTTCAAGCCATCCCCGTGCTGGTTATCTGTTGAACTTGTCCTGCAACTTCTCCTCACTTGGAGGCTGTAATCTAGGTGTATCTCTCTTGCCCCAGCAGGGATGGATCCAACCCTGCTGTCAGGTTGGATTGAGATCACCCAAGAGAGGAGTCTCTGCCATGACCCTACAGCCCTCATTTGCTTGAGCAACCAGGCTAATTGCTAGAGATAATTTAGTCACCTGCATCCTCCACAATTGCAAGTAACAGATAGTTTGCGGTTATGGGAATTAGGAATTTATTAGAAATGTTAAGGCTTAATCTCTATACTGGACCCAAGTTCCAACATGGTACAGTACACCTCCAGGAATAAGATCAGAGGGCTGTACCCAGGTTACCTCTGATAGCTCCTGGGGGAGTCATGGATCTTAATTTGCTCGTACCAGACAGTCCTGATAAGGGATAGTCCAGGAAATAGTGCCTGCAGCTGCGGTGGGGCTTTTCTAGTCCTCTTTTTGGCAGCCAAGAGGTGACTCGCTCTCCATAAACTCTTGTTCGTCAGTGGTAGGAGATGTCTCTAACTGGAGCACAAAATCTGTGTGGATGTTTGGAGTCCACTCCTGATGACTTTGTCTTCCTCTGTGGTTGGTTCCCCAGTTGCTCAGGCACTTAGACAGGGTGAGACAGGCTTATCCCCTCTCAGCTCCAGGCTCCTGCTGTGATCTCAGGTGAGACGTTGCTTTTCCAGATCATTGCAACCTGGATGATAGCATTTTAGGGGCTTCAGAGGGGATGAAGTGCTCACCAGTAGATGTGTTTGCACCAAGAGACCCAAACTGGGTGTGTGCCAGCAACCGTGGGGCCAGCAACACTGAGATTTGGGGTACAGAGACACCAAAGCTGTTTCTGTTGGGCTTTGGGAGCCCAACCCAATCTGGCAGAAAGGGTTGGGGACCTCTCTGCACATCTGGTCCAACCTGTCTAGGTTGGACTTCAGCCAGAAAGCTGGGAGTGAATGTGTTAAAGCAGCCCTCTGACACACCAGGGATCCTTGCAGTCTGCCCCAGCCCTCCCTTTGGCACTCCCCAAGTAAGGAGCAAGAGAGGTCTTGGCCCTTTGGCTCTCCAGCCTTGTCTTGCTGTCTCTGAGCATGTTATTGAATAAATGGCAGTGTCGATAAAGCAGCATATTGTGGATGATGTCTTGACTTACGAAAAGCAGTAACTTTCTTTGATCTCTACAGGGTCCCTCTGCTGGTGGTTCTGAACCTGAGCACCAGACCCTGGGAAACCCTCCTGAGTCCTTGGAGAAAACATCTGAGGAAAGAAGGAAGGACAGAGACTCAAGAGAGACAAACACTTCTCTTGGCAGTGTATGTAAATGCCTGTTCAGTGACTTTTAATTACCTTTCCATTTACACTTATTTAATGGATGCAAAGTGGTTACATTTCTCAAAGCTTGATTGGACAAATCCTTGCAATTCTGTGAGGTTTTTCCCTAGTCTACTGAAGTGAAAAAGCTAAGCTAGAGAAAGCGTAAGGATGTCTGCATGAATCGGTGTCAGAGCCCAGAAAAGGGTCTTGTTTTCTGTCTTCCACTCTGGTAATTAGTAAGACTGTGTTGTCGCTCATCTACCACCCTGTGCAGAGCTTGGCTGTGCCCCCACTACACCCAGAAGATGGTCTGCAAGGAAGCCAGTCCGTGGAGCTTCTCGAGTCCTTGGAGGAGAGGGTGGAAGGACAACCACAGCAGGACACCAGCCATGTACGTCTTCTCGCAGTAGACCAGCGTGGAGATAAGTGATGGACTGGAAGGGACTGGGATGCACATCTCTCACCCAGTGCTCTGAGTCCTGGGGCAGTTCCCTCCACATCCCTGGAGGACACCACTGCCTGGATATGGGACCTAGGTGGGAGGCTGATGGCCAACCTTGTCCTCTGCATACAGGCAGGGAAATGGGAACCCCCCAGAGCCCTTGGCAAATGTTTCGCTGGTTAATTACCCACTTTTCTGGGGGAAAAAAAAAAAAAGGGAAATCTCTTTCTAATCTGAATCCGTCTGGCCTCAGCATCCGTCCTATTCTTTGGGGCTTGGTTGGTTGAATATACAATGATTCTCAATACTTTTTTAAATCAGACTTGTAATACTCCAGGGACAGTGCAGACCACAGACAGTGAATTTAAGATATGCCCCCAGCAAGATATTTCATTTTCCTTTTTATATTTCAAAGATGTTTCAGAATAGTTCACAGACCCTCAGGTTTCCCTGCATGGTATTAGTCTTTTAGACCCTGGTATGCATCCTCCTGAGCCCAGCTCTGGAGTGCAGAGTCTGACTCCCTAAAAGAGGACGACTTGGGGGTCTGAGCAGGTATTTGGGGACTTTTACCTTTTTAAGGACTCGCCGACAAGAGCAAATTCTAATTTAACGAGGCTTTGTGGATCAGCTGAGCCAAGGTGACTGTCCCAGAGGAAACTTCACCCCGATGCAGGGTGACTCACCTTACCTCTTCCTTCAAGGGCTGCCTCTTAAAAAGTTGAAGTGGTTTGTTACTGCACTTCAGCTGAAGGACGGTAGCAAAGTAGACGTTTCTTTCATAGCCAGGAGTTAGAACTGCTTTACAAGCACATATGTATGTATCCTCTAAGACATATTATATCATTTTCATCAAAGTTGAAGGGTGCATCCAGGCTGGGAGCAGCAGTTATCACAGCTCAGCTGATGGCCAATGAGTTTTGGTGTTGCTGCAGCGTGGTTGTCTGAGCCCAAACATCCCATTTCACTCTTTTGTTTTTTCTGCCCTCCCGGGCATTCATTTTCTTCTGAGCACCCAAACTATGCTCCACTGCCATGTACCAAACCCAGCACCCTCCAATTTGAACACCATTGTAATCAGAAGTCCACAGTCCAG
The DNA here is from genome assembly GCA_013398915.1 of Dromas ardeola. NCBI lineage: Eukaryota > Metazoa > Chordata > Aves > Charadriiformes > Dromadidae > Dromas > Dromas ardeola. Next base: position 244,202 of record VYZM01014758.1, read on the forward strand.
CCCAGCTGGGAGACCCTATCCCAACACCATGCATTGAGTGACACCAACCCCAGTGATGGAGAGAGGGAAAATGCATTCATCCGGTGCTGTTTTAACACCTTTGGATACTGATGTGCTCCTGTGTGTTGAAGGGAATGCTCATTTTGAAAATACTCGGAGACAGGATGCCCACAGCCTTAAAAAGTGAAACAAAAAAAAAAAATAATAATCCCTTGGATGTTTGCTTGCAGCTACAGGCATCATTACTGCTAAGAACAGCGTTAGCAAGGATATTTCTAGGAATAGAAGCTCAAAGACACTGTCGGAGAAAATCTCTCACTCTGATTTAGGTAGTTTGCTGAACACTTGCTTCTGCTCCCATCGCTTTAGCTGTCTCCTGGCTGGCTCTGTAAATTATCACCACACCGAATCACGAAGCTGGAACAACCTTTGTTGCAGCAGCCACGAGAGGGCTCCCGGTACAAACACACGCACAGATGTGTGTAAGCTACAGCTCTGGAGACCATGGCTTGTGCAATGAGCATCCATCAGCTTTGTTTCTCCTCCTGGATGCACTGTTTCCCTTTATTGGGCCATGGTTAAATTGGAGAGAGACATGGAAGCACAGAGGATGGAGCCCAAACCCCCTCATTTCTTGTGGGACTGGGCTGCAGGACGCTGGCTGAGGTGGGAGCTTTTTGACGTCCTGTTCTTGAAAGCAAGTAGAGCTCAGTCCCGATGGACCTGCACCCGCAGACCATGAAACTGGGGGAATTCCCGAATCTGTGGCTCCATTTGAGCCACACTCAATGCTCTTTTTGAATAGATTCCTCAAGGCTACACATGTGCCCTTGTGTGGAGTCATTTAATAAATCAGTCCCACCACAGACACAGCATCTTCTTCCTTGATGAAATGGGAGTGACCCCTGTTTGTTTGGTGTCTGGGAGCTAAATACATTTGTGTGCCCAGACACTGTAGCCATGGTACCGGGAAGGAAAAGGGACTCTGTGGCCAAGCCAAATGTGACGTTTGGGCAGAAAGAACTGTCCTCAGTCATCAGGGGCATAAAGAATTCATAGAATCATAGAATGGTTGGGGTTGGAAGGGACCTGCAAGATCAACCAGTGCCACCCCCTGCCCTGGGCAGGGACTCCTCCCACCAGCCCAGGTTGCTCCAAGCCCCGTCCAACCTGGCCTTGAACCCCTCCAGGGATGGGGCAGCCACAGCTGCTCTGGGCAACCTGGGCCAGGGGCTCACCGCCCTCACAGCCAAGAATTTCTTCCTAGTTTAAACCCCTTCCCCCTCGTCCCACGGCTCCCCTCCCTGATCCAGAGTCCCTCCCCAGCTTTTCTGGAGCCCCTTGAGGGACTGGAAGGGGCTCCAAGGTCTCCCCGGAGCCTTCTCTTCTCCAGGCTGAACCCCCCCAGCTCTCTCAGCCTGTCCTCACAGCAGAGGGGCTCCAGCCTTTGGGTCATCTCCGTGGCCTCCTCTGGACTCGCTCCAGCAGTTCCATGTCCATTAAATTAATTAATTTAATCCCTGCATCCCAAGGACCAAAAGCAATCTCTGTCTCCTGTTTGGGATGCTACTTTTTTTTTTTAAGCCCCATGGGAGGTGCAGAGCAGAGCCACAAAGCTGATTTGCGGGTGGCTATAGGCTCGTTTATCATGGCAGACCTAAGACGGGACATTTTTTAGCCAAACTCAAGGTGCCTGAGCTGACTTGATTTCTGCACGGAAGATTTTGCGCAGGGAGGAGGTACGGAATATTAAAGGGCTCTTTAATCTTGCAGTGAAAGGCAGGAGGAGAGCCGGAGGGAGGAAACCAAAGACTTATCATTCAAATGGGAAATCAGAGCTCAAGCTGATTAACCCCAGGCTGTATGGAGATGGGACAAGGCGGCCATTCCCCACCTGTCGCTGCCTGAGGTATCAGGAGCAGAGCACAGGAGGTTTCAGGGGGGAAATTTTGCACTTTGGGTTTATAGAGATGATCTCCTGCCCTCTTGGGGCTGATGTTCAAGAGCCCTATGGATTAGCACGTGCAATAGGACAGCGATGCTGCATCTAACATCGATGCTGGTTCAAGGCCAGGCTGGATGAGGCTTTGAGCAGCCTGGTCTAGTGGGAGGTGTCCCTGCCCAGGGCAGGGGATTGGAACTAGATGATCTTTAAGGTCCCTTGCAACCTGAACCGTTCTATGATTCTATGATCTAGGTGTTTGGCAATAATCATGGGTGTAATCCTGCAGCCCAGTATTGCCAACCACCTTTTTCTGAATCCCAGCCCAGAGTATTCCCCATCAAATGAAGAGTTATTTGAAAGATGGGCAGATAGCATCACCCTTCCTGCTTTCGTGTCCTATGAGCCCCATTTTGGTAGAGGCATTGGTAAAAATGGAATAGATGCCACCAGGGCACTATGACATCTGCACCCCAAGGGCATTTTCCTCAGTTTTCCTCCTCAGGAGGAGGAAAAAGTGTGGTCCAAAGGCAGGGAAAGATCAGCAGTCCCTCTGTTCCTGCAGCTCCTGCATCCTCTCATCTCTGGTGGCTCCTGCAGCCGAGCTGAACTCAGCCGGGGGCGATGCAAAGGGAGTGAAATAGAGCCGGCTCTCTTCCCATCAGCAGCAGCGGTAATCACAAATTTTACCTGTTAAAAGGTTCACGGGGCCCTGGAGAGAAGCAGCCCATAATAGCCCAAGAGCTTCATCTCAGAGGTGCAATTTCTGGCTGGCAGGAGTTAATGGGGGAAGCAAATTAACTGATATAAAGAGGCAGGATGAGCCCAGGTACACGTGCCCGTGCAAGAAGCTGTGGCCAATTGCTCTTTCCGTGGATGAGCCACTTCTTCGGTGTTACAGGACCGTATCAGCCAATTCCTGCCTCCTCCATCTCCCAGCTCCCCTGTAGTCATTTTCATGTACAGTCATGTACATGTCACGTACAGCTCCCTGTACTTATTTTCAGAGTTAATCCAGGCCCCTGGTTGTCTCAGTGTGGATAAACCCATAGTCACTTAAATTTCCTACCTGATATCTCCTAGGCCTTTTCTATTTCTCTCTTTCCTGTACCTCTTTCTTTGCAAGATTATTTTTTTACTCCCCCTTTTATTGCCATTTTTCTCTTTCCTGCCCTAATTTTATCAATTCCTTTCCTCCTTTTCTTCCTTCTCTCTTTTCCTTTCTTTTTCACATTGCCACCTGCCCTCAGTAAATCATTCCTTTAGAAAGCAGCAGCCTCTCTACTTTTCTTTGAGGTGCCTTATTGCTGGCATCTCAGAGCAGGAAACTGCTAAAATTGCAGAGGAATTACAGATTGAAGGAGAGTTATTACCCCCTGCAATTTCCCACTGCCCCAGTAAATGGCAGCTTTATGAGATCGCACGCACATGGGTCACCTTCCAAACCTCGCCGAGGTCTTGGCAACCCATGGGCTTGCCTCGAGTGACGCTATTCGCACGTTTGCGAGTCAAACGTGGACCTGTGCTAAAGACCTGAAGTGTTTTACAGCCGGTCCACATGCAGATGAGCTGTGACCCAGGGCAGGATGGATGGGAACGTCCACGTGGTCTCATCTGATGGTGCCATCTGACCCACCCAGGTCACCTCTGCGTAATCCTGGGTGATGTTTCTCTGGCTTGTCCCACAAAACCCACCCGAGATGGGCACTCCCCTGAGCAATCTGTTCACTGACACATCTTTTATTCCTCATTCTGTCATCTTCGCGCTCCTTCAGTAAAGAATTTCAATTTTAATTGCACCAAAATAATTTATTTATTTTTTCCCTTACGTATTTTGGTGAGTCAGAAACTTCCTGGGTTCATTAGCTGCTAGGTGAAATTATCATCCGGTTGGTTAAAATCCAGCAAAAAAGGACTATCATCCCTGCAAAGCTGACAGCGTAATGTCCAGGGCTGGATGAACCAGTGTCTCTTGGAATTCCTTCATTTAGGATTTACTTTCCCTTATCTTTAACCATCCAAAAGTCTTGACACATACTTCTAGGTGAAATGAATTGAGATGAACCCAGGTCTTTGTTTCTGCAACAAAAAAATGTGGGAATAGTGCTAAATAACTGCACCCCATCCTGATTTTTCCCTCTCCTTCATGTGCTCCTGCAGGTCTCAGGGTTGGGGTTTGGGTGCAGGGACGTTCACAGCTTGCTTTCGCTATAAATAAATTTACTGCTTCTTTGCTTTCAGATCAAAATATTCACCAAAGCTACACTGCAGTGCTTCCACTGTGTGGTTCAGGGAATAACTGCTGTACACCGAGATATCCAGGAGCCAGGAATATTATAATTTTTACAACAGCAATTAGATAATTTACCATTGCTAATATGGAAAAGAACAAACAATTTATGAACCAGGCCAGTAACTATTTGGACAAGCTTTACTGTGTGTGCCTTAAATATATATTGGCCAAACTCATGAGATCTGCAAACATCACCAAGTGCCAGATTAACGTGTAGCCATTAATAGGCATTAATAGCAGTCTTATTCCAGTCGGATACACTGGGTACATTAATTGCGTAGCAGGTGTGTGACTCGGGCATGGCTGGTGCAGGGCGGCATTTAAAGTTCAAAGTTGCAATAGTTTAGGTGGGTTTGATTTCTTTGAAATGGCAGTAAATTAATTGCACAGTGCTAAATAATGTATGTATTATGATATAATATATTATTATTATACGTCATCACCATCAGTAGTAGTAGTAGTATTTAATATTAGGTGCTCAGCAGGATGCTGTTTCCCTTCCCACAGGAAAATGTGAATTTAGAGGACGGCTCTGCGCTCCCAAGGCACGTTAGAGCCCAGAGATCTGTTGAGGACCAGAGACATGTGGTAAAGACCCCGTTTCACTGCGGCAGCTTCAGGCTGGCTGGCGTGCAAGAGCAGAGCCATCGGTGCGACCCAGGAGGAAGCGGTGACCCTTCCTTGTTGGCTCCATCACAGGTTCGTCCCCCTGGTGCCCCTGGAGCTCAGAAATCCCCATCTGGATCCACGGTGAGTGAAGACCCCATACAAGGGTGTCTTCAAACACATGGACGCAAGGGGAACCCCGCTTGCCTCCTCTCACTTGTGCAAAGTCATGATAAATGGGGGGGGGGGGGGGGGTATGAAAAATTAGTGAAA
>VYZM01014758.1:251732-313599 GCA_013398915.1 Dromas ardeola
AAGGGAAGGGAAGGGAAGGGAAGGGAAGGGAAGGGAAGGGAAGGGAAGGGAAGGGGGTGTCTGGAAGGTGGACATTTTTTGTCTTACAGGGGCAGCCTGGGGAGATGGGGGAACCTGGAGAAAAGGTGAGCTGTGGAATCGGTATCAGCAGCTGGAGCAGGACAGTATTACCAGCTAAGTGGCCCAAATCCAGCACTGGAAATCGCCATGGGAAAGTCAAAAATCTGTTGGGTCGGCCCAGTACTTCATCTCCTTCCTGGTAGCAGAGTGGCTCTGTGTTAGGGCATTTGGCTCTTAACTGGTCACGTAGCCACTGCCCACCTCCTCTGGGGAAAAGAGGTGGAGGACAGAGGGTCCAGTTGCTCCACGCAGATGTAGGCTGTGACCACAACTGGAAACCTTTGCTCTTGCTCAGGGTTGCATTGAGGTAGTTTTTCATATGACTTCTTGCACAGTCTTGGTAACTCTCTCTTTATTTCACAGGGCACCAAAGGAGACAGAGGTGAAAATGGTCAAAAGGTAAAGAACAACGTTGGTACCACAGTCAGGGGTGTCTCTTACACTGTGAGAGCTTACCTCCTTCTTTCCCTCCTTCTTTTGCCATACCTAAAATCCCCCATCTCAGAGGGAATTGTCCAGGTAACCTCCTGAGATACGGGTTCAGTGTGGCCAGTCACTCGCTGGGGACCCAGCATCTCCCTGTTGACTAGGGAAGAACTCACATAGACAGGACACTCACGTTATAAATGAGTAACGTCAGAACGTATGAGTCCTCTGACACCATCTCCTGCAACAAGACTCCCTCTCTTCTAAAGCTGTTTAAATGCTCTCAGCAGCTTTGTCTCCCCAGGTCAGATAAGACTTCCCACCATCTAGAGGAGAGGTGATGGTCAGTGAGGGCTCTGTAGAAACCCTCAATGTAGGATCAGCTCTGAGGGACTTGAGCTGGGTGTCCAAGGAGCGGCATGAAGCAAGCTTTCGTATTTATGGCCCCACAGTGGAAGGAGTGATCTTGATTTTTCCTGACCTCCTCCTCTTCACAGGGAGAACCAGGAATTGGGTTCAGAGGCCCTGTTGGTCAGGCTGGGCCACCTGGATTTAAGGTAAGCCTTTCTTCTCTTCTGGATAGGACCTCATTTGTTTTGTCTGGGTCTTGCTCTTTGTAGTCCTTGGTGATCTTTCCACCGCTGGGTGTGGAGCACAGAGATGGCTGGGGCACAAAAACCAGTCCCAGCCCTGGAAGGCAGGGACACCATCACATGGGTATGGGACAGAGGCAGTGCTCTGTGTTCTCGAAAGGGCCATTTCAAAGCAGATGGGGTCCAGAGGATAAATAGAGTTGTGAAAAAATCTAGGGAATTGTGGTCTCAGCAGAGATGCATTTCTGCAATGCCTTGAGCTATTGTAGGTCTGCAGGGTTTGAATTCACCGCAGAGCTCCGAAGATCTGCAGGTAAGGGCTCCTCACTTAGAAAGCCATGGTACAGCCCTTTCTGCAGCCCTAAGATTTCTCTTATGGACCTGGGCTGGAGGGGATGACCCCAATTCTGTGTTCTCATCATGTGAATTCAAGGGTTCACCCCAGGCTTTCCCCAGGACCTTTGGGCGGGACGATGGACAGTTAATCCCACATAAGAGCCAAATTCCTTGTGATTCACTGAACAGGGTGAGCCAGGAGCGCCAGGCCCTCCAGGAGCTCAGGGCGTCCAGGGCATTCGTGGCAATGCTGGCACCCCTGGGTCACAGGGAGACAGAGGGGCTCCAGGTCTGCCTGGGATGCCAGGACAGAAGGTAGGTGGTGTGCAGTGAGGGGACTGCATGTGTTGTTTTAGCCACCTCAAGGGGAGAACAACGATGGTCATACTAAAACTGTCTGCAACGGGTGTCTGCTGTGGGTCAAGACCCCACCTATGCAGGTCTCCAGACCCTGAGCCTATACATAGTCAGTGAAGAGAAGCAGGAACAAAGCCTTGTTGCAAAAGGAGAAGTAACAGCTTTTACTAGACTAACTGATGTAGCTGGGGAGAAAACAGGCCAAGAGGTTTGGTGCAGGGGGATGTCCTTCAAGTTAAAAAAAAAAAAAGCAGCGAAACTCCAAGCAAAGTGGGGACCTGTTGTTGTTCTTTGAAATTTAATGACGTGACTTGGATAAGATGACTGGGGAGAAAAGTGAGGGGCGATAACACAAGGGATGTGATCAAGGGGTTTGGGGGTGATTAGCCTCTGGGAACAGAGGGAGCAAAGCGTAAGCCTTATTGCAAGGACATGGAGGCTTAGCTGACGGTGGGGTGAGGGACAGAAATGTGCCTAAACTCAGGGTCTCGGTGTAGCTGGAGTCCCTTCTCCTCAATGAGAAGAGGCTCACATGGGGAGCACCCCAGTGGCTATTCCTCCTGCTTGCAGCCAGTGCTGGGAACACCTAGGGCCACCAACTCCCGCTTTCTGGCTGGATGGAGGAAAGCAGGACATTTCCATCAGGGTGTTCTCCTCCTTAAAGGCTTTTGTTTTCAAGGGGGAGCGTGGGAAGAGAGGACGGAATGGATTTGCTGGGCCCTCAGGACCATCAGGATCCCCAGGAAAAGAGGTGACTTTTGTACATCGCCCCAATGTCTTTTGAGCAGCAGTGGGATGGCTGGGGAGAGAGGTTGAGGCCAGGGTACCTGGGCTAGGTGTCCTTTCACCCTCTTGGAGCACTGGGAGAGCATCAAGGACGAGCTAAGCAAAGTCTTCCCTTTTGTTTTGTTTTCCTTACCCTACAGGGGATTTCTGGGACACCCGGACCCAAAGGCAACAAGGTCAGTGCCAACCAGCCAGGTAGGTCACAAGTAGCTGAGATCCTGGAGTGGCAATGGGACAGCCCGCTGCCCTCCCCTGGGCTCCTTATCTCTGACCCAATCCAGCCACTTCATCCCTTTTTCACCCTCATGCCCTTCTTCCCCATGGTTGCTGGAGCATCCTCCAGAGAGAGCAGCAGAAAGTCAGTGGAAGTGAGTCTCCTGGCTCTTTCTGTGACTTTTAAATCGTGGCCAAACACATCAGCAAACGTGTGATGTGGTGTCCTTGCTCCAAATGAGACCTCTGAGGTTCTCTGTTCTTCAGGGAGAAATCGGCGTTGGAGCAACTGGCCCAAGAGGTCCTCGCGGACTGCCTGGCCCTCGGGTAGGTCCCTCCATAAATATTCTTGGCTTGGCTTCTTGCAACCTACCTTCTTTGGGAGGCAGCTTTATACCATCACCTCCCACTCACCCATCTTAGAAGATGCCTAAAGGGCTGTTTTCAGAGCCCTCCTTATTTTTTCACCAGACAGATTTGGAGGTGATGGACACTGCTACGCCCAGCTGGCACTGGCACTGACCAGAATCTATCCACAGGTTGCAATTAGCATCTCCTTCCCTAATTAGACAACCAGGTCACACTGGCCAGCTGTGTGGCCAAGTGAATCCTGCCCCACTGACTGTGTTGGCTGTGCTCTCACTGGCCAGATGGGAACATTGAAGGCAATAACTACACTCCTACATCTGCATGTTTCAATCCTAGCAGCTCAGTGAGGAACCTCCTTGGGTTTGTATGCATTGGGGATGCTACCTGCAAGCTCATTCCTTCAGAAATCTGCCTCCATCTTTTTTATCCTCGTTTCCCTCTTCCCTCCTCTTGTCCTGGCAGAGGGTAACCAGCCCCTGTCATCCTTGGGGCAGCAACGTTCACTTTTCCTCATGCTGCTGAGAAGTTTTGGTTTCCTTCTGGCAAAGACCCCAGGGAGACTCTCTTGAGTCGTAATCAGAGGCCATGTTTCAATTTGCTGCTTCTGTGGCTGTTCCACGAATAAACTGATTTTATGCTGCAATCCATTTAGACAAACTCCCCATCTGCCAGCAGAACTGTTCGATGAGGCCCCTGAGACAAAACACTTAATGAGAATGTCAACAGCTGTGAAAGGTCTGGGGTAAACCTCGCTCAAGCTTCATTATCTGAAGGAAATGATGAAATAATGTTTCTGCTCTTCTGACTCCAGCATAAATCTAAAGTGAATCACAGAACCTCAAATTACATTGGCTTTATATGAGAGATATAAATTTGGCCTCACAGGACAATACCTAAGTGTAGGCATCTTAATGACAGGTAGGTCTTGTAGGATCTACCTAGGGAGGTCATAAAAGGACTTTGTAGACCCACCAGCACAGCTATCCCTCATAGCAAGGTTTATAAGGAGCCAATAGCACAGTTAAAGGGAGGCTCAAAACAAGGTCTGCAGCCTCTGGAAACCACAGCTGGGCATGAAGATAAGCTTCGCATTGGTCTGCAAAGGCACAAGTTGCTGTTGAGCAAGTTGGCTGGTGGCCTCTTCCTTCTGAAAGTCAGTGGTATGAGTTCCGGGTGAATTCCTGGCTGCCTTATTTATTGTGGTGAGTCCTGCTGCAATCACATTTAGGGGGAAGAAATCTCTCTGTCCCAGGAACATCTCAGACCTCTGTTGCACATGCCTTTGTCGGCTGTTAAGTACATCTTGGGGAGGCACACACCAGGTCATCCAGCTTCTTCTGAGCTAGTCCTACCAGGCCCTCTCTATACCAACAGAGAGGAAGAGACAGCTTTTTGGAGTGATGTATATCATGCTAAATCAGGTGCAGATCGTCTCAGAAATGCCTGTTTCTTTCAGGGACTGAGGGGAAGCTGAAGCTTCAAGCTTCAATCTGACCGAAACATTATTCTCTAAACACTGCAGTATCTACCGGCAGTGACATGTGGATGACCTCAAGCCCTTTAGGCTCTTTGGTCCAGACCCGTAGGAGCATTAAGGCACCTAATGCTGATGGAGGTGTAAGTGAAGAGGTTGGACAACTCCTTCGAGGATCTGGGCTACCTCATGCTGAACAATTCCTGTTGTTCCCAGTGGGATGGTTTGCAGAGTTGGGATTGCGCATGTTGCAATTGTCTTTACTGATGATCATCACTACAACCTTCTCCATCCTCACAGGGTGACGAGGGCATCGTGGGCGTCCGGGGTCCCACTGGCATGATGGTGAGTGTTAAAATAGCAACAAGGGCTGATTTTACAGCATGGAAAACAGTGGGCCCCGGGCTGGCAAAATCCCCACGAGCAATGAAAAAACTAAAATAGGTTGATGCTTTCAGTGGGAAGTAGAGACTTTGGGAACCTGAATTCCGATGTTGTGTTGGCATGAATGAATACAGGCAGCTGTGAGACATAAGGTGTCATGCAGAGTACCATTCCTTTATGCTCTTGTCCATTTGGCTGACTCATCTACAGGCTGCTTTTGAAGTCCTCCGGAAATATCACTCCCTCTCTGTTCTTCTTTGTCAGGTCAGAATCAGTTTCAGGGGCTTGTTCTGTTGTAAATTCCCTTTTCATTGATAGGGGACTGAGTCAGGGGAGACATAGATCACAGCCAGCATTTTTATTTATTAGGCTGTTATCTGTAATGGAATTAATCTGTTATTACGAGCAGGATGGGCCTTTATGAAGTTCCTCAGAAGGCCAAGGGTGGTTGCAGTACCAGGTTTCACCCTGGGATCTCATCCCTGAAGGGCTGATTCTCAGCAAGGCTGGCCTTTACACCACAAGGTCTTGCAAGGTGATGTGTGCCAGTGGTCAGAGCTGCAGCACAGGGCACAGGGGGATGGAAAACCCCAGGTTTTGTGCCCTTTGGGAAATGTCTGTTCTCTGTCTCCTCCCCATCCATCCTGTCCATGGCCACCCCTGTGATGAGCTGCCAGTTCTGCAGGTGGAAGGTGTCACTTCTCTGCGTATGCATGGGAGGTCACCGGTCCCCAGTTTTGCAAAGGGGTTACACCTGGTGTGACCACCATGGCTTTTCAGCTTTCCAAGTGTGGTTTCAATCCTGAGTCTGTCTCCAGGGGCCCCGACCTGCCCTGGGGGACATCTGGGGATCCCCATCGCCCCCATCTAGGAGGAGCCCTCTGGGAGCAACCCTTCCCCTACGTTCTCTGAGAAGTGGGGGCTGCGTTTCGTTAATGTTGAAGATACAAAAAGCACAGTACGTGGCTTACAAAGTGGGGGAGGCTGGCTAAATTTATACAGCTGCCAAGAGATCCTGAGTTGTGCCTGAGACCCAGTGGTGGGCAGAAGCTTAAGGCTAAATTTTCTCTTTGCACCACTGTGATTCACTTCTCAAATTGCTCTTGGGGTGAAGGAAAGGAGAGTAGAGGCTCCTGTGCTGGTCCCACCAGCAGCTTCTCCAAGTTGGACCCCGTCCTTGGAGGTAGCTCTGCCTTCAGGTGGAAGATGCTCTTTCGTAACGTCTTTCCCCACTGATATTTATCTTCACATGTTGTTTTATGTTCTTGCAGGGTCTTAAAGGCTTCCCGGGTGTGAAAGGTGAAAGAGTAAGCAACGGTCATCTTATCTACACAGTGCCTGTGGAGGAAGGCATCGTTGTGGGGAGCCTTTCTCTGCAGCAGCCCACGCTGCTGCTGCCCCTGTTAAAACAGTGGGAATAATCCCAGCATCTTCTGGGGGTGGACTGGGAGGGGACCTTGATCAGTGTGTGGAAGTGTGAAGTGGCATTAGCAGCCCCCTGTACTGGCTGGGCTGTGATAAGGGTGTTTGCTGTCTTTATGCATGCCTAGTTCTTTTTGGATGAAAATTTGGGAGTTTAGATAGGAGACCCCTGGTTTGCTCTGGTTAATCCCCAAATGTGCAGGGTTGGGAGGCACGGGCTATGGAGCAGATGTCCTACAGCATCAGCAGGACAATGACGGCCCACCAGGCATCACATACCCTTTAATTTGTATTGGTGAGCAGGAGTCCCCTTGCTCTCCCTCTGCTGCTCCCCACTGACAACCCTTGGAAAGTGTAGTACTGAGAAGAGCAGATTTTGTCCCAAATGTCAGAGGTGGGCAATGGGACACCGAGGGAGGGATCCAAATACAGCTCTGCCACTCAGAAGCAGTCCAAGTGCAGTTTTAAAGCCTGTTCCTACTTTCCTGTCCCCTCCTGGTCCTTGCAGCCTCCCCCTTCTTCTGCTGTCACCACAGCAGTTTTGAGCACTGGAGAAGGTTAAGAGTTGGGGTTGTTCAGCCTGGAGAAGAGAAGGCTCCGGGGAGCAGCTTTCAATATCTGAAGGGGGCCTACAAGAAAGCTGGAGGACTTTTTACAAGGGCATGTAGAGATAGGACGAGGGGTAATGGCTTCAAACTGGAAGAGGGGAGATTGAGATGAGATCTGAGGCAGAAATTCTTGGCTGAGAGGGTGGTGAGCCCCTGGCCCAGGTTGCCCAGAGAAGCTGTGGCTGCCCCATCCCTGGAGGGGTTCAAGGCCAGGTTGGACAGGGCTTGGAGCAACCTGGTCTGGTGGGAGGTGTCCCTGCCCAGGGCAGGGGGTTGGAACTAGATAGTCTTTAACGTCCCTTCCAACTTAAATCATTCTGTGCCATCAGGAATTAGTCCTGCCCTTCAGCCTCATGTCCCATGCCCATTGTAAAAAACTTCCAGGAATGGCTAATATTTCATACACTCTCAGCAAAGCAGGCCAGATTTGAGGTTCAGATTCCAGAAATCCTGTATTATATAGGATGTCTTCCCACCCTAGATGTAGCGTAGGCACATCTCTGCAGCATGGATATGCTACATCCCGTTGGGAGGTCAAAACCCAGCAATAGCTCCACATCCTGGATGTGCTGAGCATGGAGTCAGGCAAACCGCTTCAGTCCTCTGGGTCTCTATTTTTTTGTGTCAATACAATAAATTCTAGTTGTAGGCAATCTCTTGTGGGAAGCTAATCATTTTGCAGAGTGCCCAGAGGAACTGACTTCCAGCTGTGATAGATCTTAGCGGCTTGGCGTGCGAATCGGTGGACTGAGCAACACAAGAAGAGTGAGTAAAAACGGAATCACTCACTGTCTTTATTTTCTTTCCTGTGTTCAGGGTGATCGGGGACTTCTGGGACCCAAGGGAGAAAGAGTAAGGACATTCCAGATTGTGACTTTCTGGGGCAGATGGGTAAAAGGCTTTCAGGATTTTATAGTTACCAGTGAGCAGATGGGCAGTTAGTTAAATATGTCACTGATCTTACAAGGTAGAGGCGTAAATGGTAAAAAATATTTATATGTGTTTTCAATATCTGGGGTCTTAGTGTTTTTATAGGATTTGTCTCATTACATGCGGGTGAGCATAGCCCACCCAGTGTGGAGCACTGGGCGAGGATTCCAGATGATGGGGTGCAAACGCCTTTCATCAAAGAGGACTTTAAATCCTACATGGTGGTGTGTGCAGTGCCATCCATCTGCCTGGATCAAGATCCCATTGCCAGTGAAATCTTCAGGATCTGAGGCTCAGGGCCTCACCTGTGCTTCTCCGTGTCCCTGCTCAGGCATCTGGCCATCCCCAGGGTGAAGAAGTTTTTCCTTCTGTCTAACAGGAGTTTCCCTTGTTGCAACTTGCCTTTTCACTGTGTGCCTCCAAGAAGAGCCTGGATCCATCCTCTCTACATTGTACACCCATGTAGGTAGTGGAAGACAACACGTAGATGCCCCCCTCCTTCTCGGGGGTCTCCACCAGGTTCAATCCACTTTGTCAATGCCATCCATGCACTGGACACACCGCTCCGGGTTGAGCTTGCCAGATAGTTTTGACGGGATACTACAAAACAACAAAAAAAAGTCATTTTGGCAACTATTTGCTGGGACACAAAAGTGCCTCCTGTGAATTAAGGGAGGAAGAAAATTTCCACTGATTTTGGTGTAACCAGCTCACCCCAAAGCATACTGCAATCTTAAAAAGCCTAAGCTGGCTCATAGCAGGTAATGCGAAAATAACTCCCCAAGCGCTTCTGGAAAATGCACAGAAAATGCTGAACTTCTGCCCAGTGTTTTGTTAACTTCCTTCCTGGCTGAAATGGCTTGTTAGAAAATGAGTTTTAGAAAACCTACATGACGATTCTGCCTTTGAGTCATGCAGTATTAAATGATTAAGACCGATTTGTCTCCGAGGAAGCTACTTTCAAAGGAGACTCGCTCCAGAGACGAATCAATTCTTAATTTGCTTCATGAAGAGGCCCCAAAACACTTTCCATGCTGAAGGAATGTGTAATGCATTTTCCAAAGGATACCTTAATAAAATATAAGGTGGAGTGCGAGATAAAACAGGAGGGGAGGGATAATTGGCTTGGGTTTGTTCCACATGATTGCACCTTAATTTTCTTTCTAACTCTCCCTTGGTCAGTACAGGAGTAACTGCGCAGATCCCAGGGCCTGTGATATGTATTGGATCGAACTACAGGATCTTTTTTCACCCTTTTGTCCCCAAAATTGATTGAGCCCCATCCTATCTCCATTAGAGACCTTCCAGAGCAGAGAAGCAGGAGGGTATATTAAGCCAGTATTTGATAAGGGTCCTATGGTGATGGTTGGATAAACTGCAAAAGATTGTCAAAGTTTGGGGAATATTGATTGATGTGTGGTTGTTAAGACTCCAGCAGCAAGGTACAGTCACCCTGAACTGAAGAGAGCTGGTGTAAATGGAGTCCTTTTCAAGTGGTCTACAATTGCCCCTTAGAAGGTGGCTTCAGCCCTCCTCCCTTCAAACTATGGACAGCCTCACCACTATGGAGACACAACCAGTGCTTTACCAGAGCAGAGTCATGTCTTGCATGGGAACAGCCTTGTTGCAGCTTCTTCACTCTCTGAGGAGAAAAATATCCCTCCTCAGCTGCTGAGGTGATAAACAGACTCAGCACGGATATATCCATGTGGTTACTGGGTGCCTGTAGCTACTGGCTCTCTCAGGAGGACAGTTTGGGGGTCTGACCCTCCAAAACTACCTCTGAGGGGTGCCCTAAATGCCACTCCCCTTCCTTAGCTCCAACTCTGTATCCATAACTCAGGACACCACGTGTAGCCCCATTCACCATCCTGCCTATGGCCACCTCCCACACCTGGGAAGAGATCAAACCTTGGCATCCTGCGTGACATACAGTGACGAAGGGGCCAAGCCACCATGTCAGATATGAACCAGTGCCACCACTGACAGCCTCGGATCAGGAGTTGAACCTCAGGGTCATGCTGTGAGCAGCTCCATTTCCAGCCACAACATCTAGACTGGGGTAATGCCAGTGGACCCCCACATTTTTTGTAACAAGATGTCATTGTCAAGCATCAGGACTTCTTGCAGTTTTCTGTGCATGTTCATTATCCAGCTTTTAGTTAAGGACCTTAACAATTAATGTTGTGCTGTGGAGCACACATGCCTTCCCCAGCATATGGACCCCAGTTTGGGAAATGCTTAGCTTCATTGCAGATGTGTGAATTCCCATTTTGCCCATCATAACAACTGTGGTTCCATCCAATGGGACACATGAGTCCATCTGTCACTGGGTGTCTGCATCTCTCTGTGTCTCCTTTCTCTAGGGTGAGCCCATGACTATTTTTGGACCCCAGGGCTATAAAGGCAGTAAAGGAGATCCCGTAAGTTTGACTCTTATTGGGTATTTAAGCTGTCCCTTTCCTACTGTTGGTGGCCTCAGCACCAAGCACAGCTTGGGATAAGCACTGAGAACCAGCACTTTGGTCCAGAGCCACTGGCTGAGAGCTGGGTCCTTCCAGGAGAGAGGCACAATCCACTAATTCCTGTCTTACCTTTCAGGGTGAACGGGGACTGCCAGGTTTTGATGGAGACAAAGGCGAGAAAGGAGAGGATGGGCCTGTAGGAGAAAAGGTATGAACCTCCCACTGTGACTGAGAGAGGCAGCAAAAGGTCACTGGTTGCGCGAGGAAGTGATCAATATCTGTGCATCCTCCTTTCCCACGTGCCTGCTGGAAAACGCGGTGCAAGAAAATACTCGCCTAGCTCTTACCACAGAAAGGGAGAGGAGGATGCTGGGCTGTGGCTTAGGAACATGACACACAACCAGTTTTTACCAGGTGTCAAGTCTGTAGTTTTGGGACCATGTCTGCAGCACAGGGTAAGAGAAGACAGAGAAGAGAAGGCTCCAGGGAGACCTTAGAGTGGCCTTCCAGTACTTCAAAGGGGCCTACAGGAAAGCTGGGGAGGGACTCTGGATCAGGGATGGAGCGATCGGATGAGGGGGAACGGCTTTAAACTGAAAGAGGGGAGATTTAGATGAGATCTCAGGAAGAAATTCTTGGCTGTGAGGGCGGTGAGCCCCTGGCCCAGGTTGCCCAGAGCAGCTGTGGCTGCCCCATCCCTGGAGGGGTTCGAGGCCAGGTTGGACGGGGCTTGGAGCAACCTGGTCTGGTGGGAGGTGTCCCTGCCCAGGGCAGGGGGGCTGGAACTGGATGGTCTTTAAGGTTCCTTCCAACCCAACCCAAACCATGCCATGATTCTATGATTCTATGGTAACTCTTGGAAAAGTGACTATTCAATTACTTCAGCACTGTAGGAGTCCCGCATCTCCCTCTCACTCCAAGAGCTGGCTGTGCTACTTCAAACCCTGCAGCTCCTGCGACATTCTTGTTAAGGCTTGGTTGGTTCCTCTGTCCCTGTTCATCACACAGGTCTGTCCCCTGGGTGGTGGCAGAGCGAGTCGCCTCCTCCTCAGTTTGCCTTTGCTCTTTGAGAGCACCCTGTGGAGATCTCGTGTCTCAACCCATCACCACTCCGCTGGGAGGAACCACAGAACTCTCCCACTCTCAGACTGAGTCACAGATTAAATCTCTATGTACTAATCATACCTATTTTCATATTACGTTAACACTTTTTGCTCCAGCAGTGTGACCCAGGATGGGGACTCTGCTGAATAAATATAAGTATCTACAACAGCAGCACCCCTGTCTGGGCTAGACATGCAGTTCCTGTTGTTTCCCATGGGAACCTGCGTAATCAGTGTAGTTCAGGGTGGGAATTGCCTGATCCAGTGTGGGCATCTCCCTTGTGAAGAGGCAAATTGTGTCCTTACCACAACTGATTGCACAAATTAGGTCTCCAGGGACTGTAAAGGAAACCCGTGGAGATGGTCCCATGGGTGGTACCTATTTTTTTGTCAGATGAAAGCCCATACATGATATCTGTCACACTGCTTTCTAATAAAAAATTAATACATAAGCATCTCCTAATGCAAGAACACCTCTTGGACAAATATCTGAGTGACTTTGTCCCCATCACTGGTCACCAACTCTTTCACAGGACAGTTCACTGAGGTTTCTGCCAAGCCATTCCACAGCTGGTGGCTTTCTTCCTCAGCACTGGCCACCATACGGACCTTTGGGCTCCCTAGGGCTGGTCTGCTATAGAAATGGTGCTTTTTGTCATCCCCTCTGCCACCTCCATGGGTTTCTTCTACTGGTCTCTCTCTGCGGGAGGGTGACTTCAAGAGTAGTAGGTACTCAAAATGTCTTTGACGGGGATTTTAAAATTTTAGGGAGTCAAAGGTGAAGCTGGCTCCAAGGGAGTGATGGGGCTTTTCGGAACAAGAGGACCAGTGGGACAGAAGGTGAGTACAGTGAGCACCTATGTTAAGGCATCTCCTGCAAGAACTGATGTGTAAAATCACACAAGAACTGATGTGTAAAATTCTGTCACCGTTTTCTCAGAGAATATAATTCTGCATTCACTGTGAGGGTGGTGAGCCCCTGGCCCAGGTTGCCCAGAGCAGCTGTGGCTGCCCCATCCCTGGAGGGGTTCAAGGCCAGGTTGGACGGGGCTTGGAGCACCCTGGGCTGGTGGGAGGTGTCCCTGCCCAGGGCAGGGGGTTAGACTGGATGGCCTTTAAGGTCCCTTCCAACCCGAACCATTCTATGATTCTATGATTCCCTCTCCAAAATTGCGGATTAAAATGTTATGGGGCTGCCAGAGGGCAGAAGTAGCTGCGTTTTTCCAGGAGAGCCCTAAAGATTTCTCCCATTTTGTAAAGCAGCAGAGTGCTCTGGCATCTTTCTTGGGCTAAAATAGTCAATAATGACTCACTGAAATGACAATATTCAGGCGTGAGGTGTGAACTGCTGTCTAAGCCTCAGTTATAGTTAGCAGAGATGTAGGGCTCCATTCAGATGACCAGCTGAGAAGTTTGGGGTATCCTACCTGCCCCCTCCAGCTGCTGCTCCAGAAGGGTCCCCAAAGGTCTCCTTGTCTCGTCTTCCATAGCTGTAGGTATCTCCTACACCAACTCTCTTTTCCAGAGGAAATGTAGCTCTTCACCATGTTAATTTGTCATTATTTCCTTGTAGGGGGAGCCAGGAGAACCAGGCTTGCCGGGCTTTGCCGTGAGTTGGAGCGTGTTTCTCTGTCTTTGCAAGTCTTGGGCGCGGAGCTGGACTTGCGCTACTGCTTCTCTTCCCACAACCACGTGTGTGGGTTGTGGGGTGGGATGCAGCGACGCTGGCTCTGTTGCTGCTCCACAAAGCCCACGTTCAATGAGGCTTTGCTGGAAAACCAGCTGTGGGCAGGGGGGACCCCAGCCAGAGGTGTGTTTTAATAGGATGTTGCATTTTGCATCAAGAAACACATGAAATATGCATTTATTTATTATTTTTAATCCTTTAGTGTATTAAGGGGCATTGCCAGACGTGAACAGATGATGTTTCACGTTCAAATGGCTTAAAAATTGTGACTATAGGTTGTCTATTCTGTGAGAAATGCATATATCCTTCAGAGATTGGACTACAAGTGGCTATTCTCAGCGCTCAGTGGGTGCTTGTTGCTGGCCAGAGGGAAAACAGCTTTGCTGGAGGACCTGGCTAGTCTCTGGGTTCACTTCTTTTCCTGACAAATTGCAATTGGGGAAAAAAAAAATAACAGACAAGCAATTTTGGTCGGCAAAAGTGTTTACATGCCTTTGAACTTCACCATTTCACCTGGAAGAAATCCCCAAGTGAAAAAAATGGTCTCCAAGGTTGTCCAAGGTGAAAAAAGTCCCTGCTGATTTCTTTTCATCTGGGAAAGGAAGATATAGGAAGGAAGAGGACACAAAAAGGTGACTGGGGCTTTTTCTCAAGTCATGGAAATACGAGCGCGTTCAATTGTTTTATTGCAGTAAGAAATATCAGCATTTTCTTAACCTGTTCCCAAATTATCCCTCTTTGTGTGTGAGAGCGCAATTCTCAGCAACTTTCTGTTGCTGTGAAGGCTCCACAGCCGTTCAGTGCTGCCCACTGATTACTGGTCATGGCTGTGTAACTATTTACAAGCCCATAATCCAGCCGGGTAATTGCTCACTTAGAAAATGACCCTCATTCAATTAAGTATTTCAACCCCTGCCTAATTGTTAACAATCTTCTGAGCGCTTTGCCGAAGGGATGAGGCTGCAACATGCTGTAAGACCTCAGCATCTGGGCTCACCCACCACACGTAGGCATTGGATCGAGTGCATTTTTGGGAATTGCTTTGTGGTGAACACCTGAATCCACAGTAGTAGCACAGGAATAGTGCGAAGACGTTTCTTGAGGCTGCTGCGTGTGAAGGAAGCACAGCTGGACTCCACCATCCTGGCCAGAAACCACCCAGTCATAGCTGGATGATGTGCTGTTTTCCACTGGCACCCACAGGGATGGGCACATAATACGGTTAACTACCAGAAAGTGGTTATTTTGTCAATCAGTGTTTGAGGAAGACTGAGTAATCTTTCTTTTGGAAATATTTAGGGATTCTGCTGGTGCAGGTTAATGGTATCTGCGCTGTGCTTGGAGCTAGACTGAGATAACAGAGCTTGAGTTTGGTCCTTCATTGAATTTCTAAAATTGCAAAAGTCAGATCAGAGCTGGGGCCTTGTTGGAAGAGCTGTGATATACGACATCCTGGATGAAATTCATCTGACCTCAGGTTAGGTGTCTGCCATGTTCGCTTTCCCCATCTGAGCGAGCCATGCGCAGACCTGTTTTATTGGCAGCTTTAGGGTACTCTTAGTGCATGATTCACAATATCTATTTCAGACACCTGTGTTAGGACACAACATCCTGACTTGTTCTTCACAAGCCCAGGTCTCACTTTATCTTCTAAGCGCTCACAGATACTTTGATTATGTTTTATCCCAAGCTGGTCTGGAGAGGTAGGCTAGGCTGTCCCATGTATCATTCCCCAAGTCCTCTTCTCCCCTTTTCTTGAAGGCAGACACTACTTGGTCCAGTCTACTGGTACCAAATCTGTCCTATGCAAAGTCTCGAAGGTAATGGCTAGCAGTTCTCATTTTCCTTCAGCTCCCTCTAATTCCATCTTTCATATCCTCAAATTGCCACTAACTCATTGCAAAAATTTGCTGGTCCCTTGCTGTCCTGCTGAATTCACTCTGAGTAATTTAACTAGCTTGTAAAAAATCTCATCCATTTACTCTTTTGATTTGGTGATCTGTAGGAGTTCCCAACCAAGTGACAGTATTTGTGTCTTCTTCCTGTAATCATTGCCCGGAGATTTGCAATGGATCGAACTTTACAACTGGACCTCAAGGCAAATGAGTGTATTCTTGATATTCAAGACACCTCTTCCTCCTTTTTCCTCTTTTCTAAAAGCACTGCTCTTTTTTACATTGATATTCCTGCCATGATTTACCCTTTCATATTAATATTGCAGCCTGTGTTGTGCCTATTAAGTTGCAGTCTTGGTCATGTATTAAGACTTCCAGCTCCTCTTCTTTATTTCCCATGCTTTGTGCATTAATATACTGACAGATTAACCCATTATTCTCCCTAAAGCTCTATTCTGAATACTCCTCTCTTGCCATTATGCCCTATTTTGGGTTTCCAGGCTCTACAATTACCAGTGGGCCTCTCCATCCTGGTTTGCAGTCCTCTTCAACAGGTGTACAAGTTGGAGCTCAGAGATATTCTTCACCTCCTCTTGTAAGCTGGGGTCTATAGTTGACCAGCAGCTCATGGATCCTTGCCCTATAACTGAGGAAGCCAGGGTCCATGTGGTAACACCATAGGCACCCTGAGTGTCCTGCTTAAACTTGCCTGGAGAGTGGGAGACCCACCAGCTCCCTGGACCTTCTGCTTTTGCTCTCAGAACCATTTCTGATGTGCTTCGTTCTTCAGTGCTTGCCAGAGCACATCTGCCAAAGCCTGCATTGGAGCAGAGCCACCAGCATGTGAGTGAGAGGAAGGATGGGGGAAATCCAGGATTTTTTGGTCCACGCTGACGATTGAGCACAATGCAGTTTGCAAGGTGTGAAAGCAAAGCTGTACACCTGAAGACAATGCAAGAAATGAGACCGAGTCAGGGGATTCTGGGTAACACTGGGACAATCAGATGCTAAATATGGCCAGCCCAGGAAGGCTAACAGAAGGCTGAAGGACACTCTTTTGCCACCGTTACACAGCACAGTGTGTCAAAACCAAACAGTACTCTGCAGGGTCTGAAGACTGAGTGATAGCCAAGGCCCTGTAGCCCAGAGTGTGGTAGGTGTGAGAATGGTTATAAGCAGGAATTTAACTTTACCATAGACATTAAGAGCACAAGAGCTCTTGATATAGGTAACACTGCAGGGTAGACAACTCTTAAGAGCTATTCAGGGTCCCAACAGGAAAGGTCTACCTCCCTTCATTGGCTGTATGGGGACTTCAGTGAACCCATGTGGCATTTCAGTTCTCCTGCCGGCTGAGCAGTGGGCCACTTCAAGCCAGAGGAGAGGAAAGGTGAAGTGTGGGGATCTGTCCTGGGCTTGACAAGAGGTGCCCCTGGCCACTCAGAGTGGAAAAAGACATCTCCTAAGAAATTCTTGCCCTGAGAGGGTGCACTGGTGTGTCCTGAGCACTTCTGATGAGTCCAGGCTGGTCAAAGGGAAGTTAATCAGACAGATATTCTGGCTGGGGGTGGAAATCTCTGGCCAGATACCTTGGAGGCTTTGGAGCAGGCTGAGATATAGTGCCTGAGAACAAATGCTCATTGCATCAGTGATGACCAGTGGCAGCTCCCATTGGTTCAGAAATCCAAGAAAGGATTTTTTGGGAGGATTCTCAGGACTGCAGCAAGTAATCATGGGCAGGACAGTCTAGACACGAGACACAGCAGGGAAGGGATAAAAAAGGAGATGAAATTCTCAGGTTGAGACTCCCAGCTGCTTCATATGCATCATCCCATCAAATATTGAGCACTGAAGCCCAGGAGGTGGGGAACCTTTTAGCTGAGGTTGCAGCCTACACCACAGTTTGGGAATGCATGAGCCCTTTGATGTGTGTCTTCAAACAGATCGATCCTTCTGGGGCATGCCGTTGGGGCAATGTTTCTGCTGGTAGGTTTCACATTTTCCCAGGGTGACCCAGCCAATTCCCCAGCTTGTTCGTCTGAGTGTAAACGATAAGGCTGGAGACAAGGCAGGCTCCCCCCTGGCTCCCAGCCCAAAGCTTCACAGGAATTTGTGCCTGGAAGCAGAGATCCTTGGCTCCTCAAAGATGTCTTTGCGTCACAGCCAGCGCTCAGGACTTATGACTAAGCCTCTGTTGCCGTGCCTTCGTGGTACCTGGTGTCTTTGCAGTTAAGTGAAGCCTGTTCCAGCAACATTTTTGTAACAGAACCAAATAGCAAGAGCCATTTCCAGTACTCCACCAGTAATTGCCTTTAAACTGTCATTTTGCTAGCTTTTATTGACCAGCCTTTATTTGCCTGGCAGAACATGGAATGTAAATCCGAGGGAACAAATTTCCATTCAGCTTTTTTCCATTACCTAGTGCTCAAACGTTTTCCTCTCCCTCTCTCTTTTTTTTTTCCTATTCCGTCTTTTTTTTGTCCTGGGTGCAGATGGCCTTGAAAAGCATGACCTCTCTGACCTGCTTCTCCCCCCTAGCTGAAGCAGGGGCAGACCTGCTGTCATGTTCAAGCCTTATTATAAACCTCCTAGTCCATATGACAAAGTCTCTTCAGCCCATCATGAGTAGGAGTCCACCTATGGTGAGATAAGACCCAGGTCAAAAACTTGCTTACGTTTACGGGACCAAAGTTTAGACCCAGCTGCCTTTCAGCCTACCGGCACAAATTGTGAGCTTAACTCTTCCTAAAGCCATTTGGGCTCCTTTCAGGTCAAGAGCAGGCAAGACGCATCTCATGATCTAAAGCAGACAGAAGAGATGAGAGTTGGACACAGGCAAGTAGGGAAGCACAGGAAAACAAGGAAAGGTCTCTTCTTGACACAGGAGACACTAGGGACAACTAAGAGAAATATTAAAGCTGATTGGGAAATCTCTAACTAGTGTCAGGCTCAAGAATAATTTTTAGCCCATCCCTTTGGATACAGGTGTGTGAATCCCTGGCCAGATGGATCGGTACCCAGTTCAAAGCTATCTCAAAAAACACCAGGCACTTGAGGGTATCCTGGGCTTGTGAGATTTAACCATCAAACCAAAAAGTTTATTACCCTCCAAGCAGGCAATCTGTCCTAGCAAACAGAGAAGCTCTAGTTAGCTGGGGGTTTTATGGTCCATTTACTTTCTCAGATGGACCTTCATATTGATCGTGTCAATAAATAGCTACTAGTAAACAAAGAGCTTGCATGAGATGTTTGTGTCTGATAGTGTAGGCAGAGCTTGAGGAACATGGACTTTACCTGATACAGACATGACCCGCAAAAGCCGTTGGAGGAGCACCTGGTTGGCTCCCAAATACTCTTCTTACTCTGAAAAGTAAAATGTGCCAAGGCTTGGGGAAGGCTTTGAAGAAGAAACACACTCCACAGAGGAGGAGCTGAATTTTTATATCTGGGGATGAAAAGGTAATGGGTCCATCCTCGCAGTCTGACCCCCCATCAGGACAGCACCGTCCCACCCCTGTGTCTCTGGGATGTTTGCTTGTCACTGCGATCGTGTTTGAATTGTCTGTTCATCACTGAGAGGAGGAAGAATTGGAAAGGTGCTGAGTCTGCCTGGCATACAAATCTGGTGGCTGATTTTTTTACATTTCTTTTTAATAAATGTGTTTCCTTTCAACAACATACCACAAATTAATTCCAAGTAGAGAATGCCACTTGTTCATCTCCTGATCTGCTTAAACAGACAATTCATTCTCCTCTGAGTGAGCTGAGCCCTGTGCAATCAGTCTCTCAAGTGGGGATAAATCCAATTTCATCTCACATCCAGGTTCTGAAAACTGCCATCAAAATTGGCCAGAATGGATGAGTAGACTGTGACAGCCTTGCAAAAAAAAAAAAAAAAAAAAATTAAAAAAAGAGAAAAAGGGGCATTTCCAGTAGCTTTTGATTTGCGACCGAAACAGTGGGAGACACCATGCAAAGAGGCCCCGATGCTGGAGGTGGCTCCAATGTCCCACGTTCACCTGAGCTGCAAAGTGGTTCCACAAGCCGAGAACCTCCAAAGTGTGTCAAAAAAAGGTGTCTCCTTGGAGAAGCACCTCTGTCCAGCATTGCCCACAAGCCTGGGCTGGATGAGGATCTTTATTTTGGCTCTCAGCTCCCCACATGGGAGATCTTCAGCTGCTGCAGGCCTCTATTTCCAGAGCTGTAATTATAAATAAATCAACTCACAGGTTGCATTTGCCAGTGGCTTACAAGCCCATGAGTTGTGGTGCTGAATCTCAGCCTTGGGTCTTGGTGCTAGTACTAGGGTAGCTTCTGACCTCAGAGTGTAGGAACACGCAACCCAGGCTCTTACTATTGAGTTTCCATCCTGAGGACTGTCCTCAGGCGCTTTCCCTGCAAGAGCTGACGCAGAAATGAATTTTTCTCCTCTTTCTGGCAGGGTGCGGCAGGTCTCAATGGGAAGAACGGAAACAAGGGAGCCAAAGGCGACAGAGGTCTTCAGGGGCAGAAGGGGAAGCCGGTGAGTAGCAGGAAAGGAGGTGGTTCATTTGGCAGGTAGAAGAGGCTCTGTGCCTTTCCCCAACCTGAGTTCATTTCTCCTCCCACACCCTACATGCCTCATTTCTGGAGTCAGGTTCTTGCTCAGGGTGAGTCTTTCCAAAAGGGAGATGAAATTGCTCTCTAAACCTCCTGGAGAAGTCTTTAATACACATTCTGGCCTGATTTTTAGGAGGAGCCATTCTCTGGATGCCAGCAGAGGATCTGTCCATGTATCTAGCGATAAACTTCTAAATTTTCCCATGTTTTTCAGCATGACTTTTCCTCTCTTACTTACCAAGGCCCAAATTTCAAGTTCCTTCATGTACCAAGTCCAGTTCTCCTTGATGCTGACCTGCCTGATGGGGAGAGCAGGGAACAAAGCAGCCATTTGCTAAAGCCCTTATGGACCTCATTTTCCTGGGACAAGCTGGTTCTCTGTCATGACAGGATGCCTTCCTTGCCCCCACATAAATTCCTGCACATGGATGGGACTTCAACCCCTTATTACTGAAGTTGCATCTCCAAGGTGATGCTCAGTGGGAATATGTCTTCACTTTACTTTCTGGAAACAAGCTGAAATCTGCTGGTGGTTTTTCTCTTTTGTTTTCCCGTGAGAGAAAAAAAACAAAACAAAAACCACCCAAAAAAACAGTAGAAGATTTTGGGAGGGAGCAGGAAAGGAAGACCTCACTGAAATTAATGAACATCCTCTAGATTGTTCAGGTAGTGCCTGAACGATCCAGACTTTGAAGGACAGGCTCAATTTCCAGGGGCTGTGACCAACACAAGAGCTGAGGGAGACCATGTCCACAGTGCAGGTGATTGTTGCTACTCCATTTGCTCCCAAACGTCGGTAACACTCGCTCCAACACACAGGTCCTCAAGGGTCATTTTCCAAACGTTGCCCAGCGTGAGCTACAGGCCCTGTGGTGACTCACCACAGCATTTTGTCCCACTTCGCTAGCAGCTGTCACCCATCTTCTACAAGGTCATTGCCTGTCCCACCCCAGAGATGGCTGCATTTGTAGCAGCAAGGTGATCATGATCTGCAAATTTTCAAGGAGCCCCTGGTGGTTAAAAGCACAATATAAACACGAGGTGATGCTATTCTTTACCTTTCAGGCTATGCATGATATGTTTGTCTGTATTTTTTTTATGTAGGGAGAGAAAGGCGATCCTGGGACCACTGGTGACATTGGGCAGAAAGGAACAAAGGTAGGAGATGGGCGAGATTCTGTGAAATCTCCATCTATGAAATCTCCATCCTAGTAGATATTCAAAAGCTGTCTGGACGTGGTCCTGGTCAACCAGCTTTAGGTGGTTGAGCAGAGGAGTTGGACAAGATGACCTCCAGAGCTCCCTTCCAACCTCAGCCACTGCCTGATTCTGTGAAATAAAGGTTGGAACAAGCAGGGAAGAGAGCTCAGGCTCCAGGATGGAGTGAGGCTGGTGGGGAAGGATGCTGCAAGCAAGGGAAGAGCTTGCAGCACCACACTGGGGTTTGCCCTGTGCACACAGAGTTCCTCCCTCCTGCCCGCACTTTGGTTTAACATCACCACCTGTAATCTGCTTTATCCTCAGGGCTTACGAGGGCTTCCAGGACGCATTGGTGCTCCCGGAGCCGAAGGCATCAAGGTGAGCTAAGCCTGGCTTTCTGTCCTGCTCTACCTGCCCCATTTCCAGCAGTGTTTCCCACTTAAACCCAGGAGAGCATCATGTGTGAAGAAGCCACTCTAACTCTGGCAGAAGTCCCTCTTGGTGGTGCACGGCTGCAGCCTGCAGCACAGAGGGACATGGCCACACAGGGAGCCATGGACGGGAAGGTTTTAAGGCTTGCAGGGAACTTTTTGATAATCTAGGGTGAAAAAAAAAAAAAACAGCAAAACAGACCCTGCCCAAATCCCCTCCTGCTCTGTGGCTTAGCAACTGCCTGGCCTCAATTCGCAATTACTGCTGGGCACATCGCTCCGATTGTCAGCACCATTGGTCCTTCCTCTATAAAAAGAGATAATGACCCTTAATGGTCTTTTTATGAAGGGTTTAGAAAAGCTTGATAAGAAGTAAGGGAGCTGTTGCTAGCTGAGCCAATGGGATATGTTGTTATTGTTATTGTTGTTGTTGTTAATATTTCCCTTCATCAGCCTTGGCCTATTGGGTAAATGAAGTACTGTTCAGTGAATTTCCCACCTACTTTCATGTAGCTGGGCTTGGACTCGGGGCTGTCTAAAATTTATACTGGTCTGAAGTAGGACTTTGCCTATACCTAGGCTTTCTGTTACCAGGAGTGTCATCATGTTCCCCCTCAAGTACCACTTAT
The DNA here is from genome assembly GCA_013398915.1 of Dromas ardeola. Classification (NCBI taxonomy): domain Eukaryota; kingdom Metazoa; phylum Chordata; class Aves; order Charadriiformes; family Dromadidae; genus Dromas; species Dromas ardeola. Next base: position 273,760 of record VYZM01014758.1, read on the forward strand.
CTTGCCTTTTTGGAGCCAGTTTTCCCCATGTTTTAGGGGCTGTGTGCACTTATAGCCCATCCACTTCATTTCCATCCACAGGGAGAAATTGGCAGTCCTGGAAAACCAGGAATCCCAGGATCAGATGGACCATATGGACCAAAGGTGAACATTTAAATTATGCGTCTGCCTACAAGTAGGAGGTTTCCTAAAAGCTTAGCAGATGCTGCAAATCCACCTCTGCAACATGATTCTTTCTTTCAAAGGGCACAAATGGGGTTATTCTGAGTCTGTTCCTATAAGCCAAGAGAGTGAAGATGCTTGGACATCTGGGGTGGGGGCCTCTTCTCTTGCCTCTCCAAGGCTTAACTGGGTTCATCCACCCCAGCCCTGATGCTCCACAGGCACTACAGCATGTGTCAAGTAATGGAGCTTTATAATGAAATTTACGTCAGTCTCCTCGAGTACCACCAATGTGCAAGCTGAGAGACCCTGCTGGGTCCCACTCAGTAAATACTATTGTAATCTGAAGAAGAGCCAGTTCATCCAGCAAATTGCAACCTTGCCAAGTCCATGATTTTATCTTGGCTCCTTCCAGGGTGAACAGGGAGCATCAGGGGACGATGGTGCCTCGGGGATTCCTGGGGAGAAAGGAGAAAAGGTTAGTACTCGCCAGACTGCATCGAGCTGCCATTTATAAAGGAATAAATCCCACATCCATCAGGTCAAGTTAACAAAATTATACACTTTTTACATCACTGGTACCCTTTCCAATGGGCAAATGTCAACTGTCTGGAGCATTAAGGCTGGGACTGCAGTTGGAAAGGGCAGGAGACGGAGGTCTCCTTAAATTCACCCTCTGCTGATGTGCAAAACCCCACGAGGGTGCCTGATTAGTATGAGGAAAAGCCATCCAAACCCTTAATTATCAGAGTTTATTCAACACCTACCAACCCAGGCTAGAGGGTGGCTGGGAAGCTGTGGGTCAGAAGAAGTGGATAATACTTGCTGCCTCCTGGGCACGTTGGCCATGGGAGTGGGAAAGGTCTCCAAACTGACCTGCTCCTGGACTCTCCTCTCAGCTCCCTGAGGAGACCCCACCTTGATCACTCACCACCGATTTTGCCTCTCTGCATTGCTTAATTTCCTATTTTCTTCTCTGAAAGAAAAAGTCTGAAATTTGTACCTTCCCACTGGGGAAAAATGGGTTTCCAGTTAAAAAAGCAACTGTTTTGAAAAAAAGAAAACCACACAATAATCCCAGCATCTTCCATCAAGTCTTTGGGCATTTTCCACCCCCTCCAGTCCTTCTCACATTCAGTTCCACCATCTTGTCTCCAGATGATTTGGGGTCTTAAAGAATTTGTTGCTTTTATTGAAAACAGCTTTTCTGGTCCTCATCCCCTGGTGGTCTTCTGTCTCAAACACCGAGTCCTCTTGTCAAGCAACCCCCCTGGATCCCTAAGTCTCTAATCTGTGCATGGTTGAAGGCTGGGAGATTTTTTCTGGAGAAATATCATCCCTTCCTCTCTTGTTCTTCTTCTCTCCCACAAACATCTGCTGTCGGCCACTGCTGAAGGTTGGGTGTTGGGCCGACTGGAGGTCTTTCCTTCTGCTGTGTTTAATGGTAGCCTTTTCTGTTCGCAGCAGCTCCAGGAGAAAGCTCAACAGTGCAGATGAGTAGGAAATTCCCTTTGTCCTCCTCAGGAGGGCCCAACAGCAGACAAAGTAGAATGTAAAGGGTCTCCCCTTGTTGCCAATGCCATGAAAGTATTTGGATAATGTTTGACTGGCCCATCTCTAAACCAACCTGTGCTTGATAAAAGCTCTGAACTGCTTTGTGTCGGTGATTGTCAGGGGGCCAAAGGAGTTCCTGGCTTGGGAGGCTTCAAAGGACAAATGGGATGGCCTGGGAAGACTGGAGTCGCTGGACCAGATGGACCTCAAGGGCCACAGGGTGAACCAGGGCCACAGGTGAGTAGCAAGTGGTCCGTAGCACACCCTAAAACCTGCTGAGATCTGCACCTCACATCTTCACGTGACACAGCACCCCAGATGACACATACATCTCCCCACCTCTTACAAGCTGGCACCAGAGGTGTCCCACCTTGAGATGGCTGCAAAGTCTGCCGTTGTTCTGTGGGATCTTGGTCAACGTATTTCATCTCTTGGTGCATTTATCACCGGAGACTTTTTTTTTTCCCTTTCCTCTCTTCTTTTCCTATCTGCAGCATAAGATGTGACCTCTCAGTGAAGAAAGGAAGGCTGATAATTTCGAGTTATCAGGTCATCAAGTGCACCCCTCCTGTTGCTAATTATCTGGGGAGCAGGATGCCAAGGTTTCGGAAGGAGCTGGTGGCTTTCAGACCCCATTTGTGGGCCATACTTAATAAGTGTCTTTGCATGCAAGACATGCTGGGCACCTTTTGAAATCTAACAAAAAGACTTGGAAATGAGACATGCTAATACTGCTTATGAGCAGGAACATGCTGCCCCCAGATTCTATGGTAATGAAGAGCGTCTTGCTGCTGCCAACACAATGCGGAGGGACAGATACTAGAGATTAATGCTAATCGCCCGCCCTTAGACAGCATCCATTAAGTAACGAAGAACTTTTCAAGTGAAAAAGGACTGGAAATGAAAATACCCTTCTCAGTTGTGCTGGTGGGACTGGCTGAGTTTCAGGCTTGGACAAGAGAATATATGAATTAACATGAAAGAACCGAGAGCAAAAGAAAAGCTAAAGTTGGGTGACTACATGAAAGAACAACTGTTTCCCATAAACTGTCTCAGGGATAGCCCTGTTTTAACTCCTACCAGGCCGTGAGTCTGGCAAACATCTGGCGTGCCATGTTTCACCCTTGAATGATGTATCCTTATACAACTACGTGTAAGGATTTCATCCGCATGTGTGTGTATGCAAAGTCTGCGTGTACACACATCCAACGTATGGCTTGTAAAATACTTGAGTTTTCTGCTAAATGGGAATTAGATTGTGCTGCTGCTTTGAAAACAAGGAGAAGAGGTAGATTTTCTTCCATAATCTATTATGCCCTGCTGATTTCAGACAAATAATCCAAGCTCCAATCACCAATGACTATCCTTCACCAAGTGAGAAGCACATTCAATAGCATGGAGAATTTAGATGATGTGTAGCTGCATCTGACAGTTCAGGACTGTGCTGGTAAAGATACACTGGTGAAAATTGCTTTTGCTTTTGAGGGTAGAAGTTGGGACAATTCAGACCCAATTTTGTGTGGAAGTCTGAATGAGTCTGGAACTCATTAGATCAGCTCTCTGGGATCTCAAAGATCTCCCTGTCCTAGAGCCCCTTGCAGGACTTCTGACTTGGATGGTATAAAGGTATCTACATCACGTGTTCCGAAAGTTTGTACCCTGCTCTTTGGAGCTGTAAAACAAAAAATACGCAACACTGAGTGTTAAGTCTTAGAGAAGAAGGGATTAAGGAAGGGAAAATGCAGGTGGTGCAGCAAGGTCCATGTTACTCTAATGGTCAGATGGAACATCTGTGTTGGGTTCTGAGATGTCATCAAAAAAAGCTTGACCTACAGCAATCTGATCCATGGGGCGAGGGCACAGAGGATGATCTGGGCCTCCTGCGTTGTTCAGGAGCCTACAGCTACAGCTGAAGCCCACCCAGTGCTTCACCACTGACAGGGCGGTTATAGGAAGGGCTGCCCCTGAGCCTTTCCCTAAAGGGGTGCAGGTGTAGAAAGACCCTTCCAGAACAATAAAAAATGGACTAGATCCAGCTTCAGACCACAGCAGCAACATTACTCTTCTTTCCCTTGCTCCCCAGGCTGTACCTTGCAATGAAAAATATATCAAAGGAATCACAGAAGGGAGGAAGGAGCTGAAAGTACGAGGCCCCCTCATGTATGTTTAAAAAGGCTGAAAGTTTTTACATTAGCAGTTACAAGCACTGCATGCTTAGAAAGCCGTGTATGAGATAATGAATGGCTTTCGTTTGGATACTGATTAAAGAGAGACTGTGAGGTGCCACTTTCTACACCCACTCTGCTACTTGTCTTTTCTCTAAATTAAATGAGAAAGTCCCTGGGTCTGAACCGCAGCAGCAAGGCCACCCTCATTTCTAGTGTGGGAGGGTATTATCTCTGTCTGGAAGCCCTTCTCCCCCTGCTGAGACTCCGTTTCTTAAATTAGTGCCAGGACAGACAGAGTGTCAGGGAGAGAAAACTGCCTTCTACCCCCGCAGCATCCATCCTTTCTGCAGGGAGGGACCATAGGAAACTCCTCGTGGTTGCCCAGGGCAGAGGGGGCAAAGCCCAGGGCTCTGACCCATCACGGCTGATCTATCTGGAGAGCATCTGAAAACCAGAGAGCTCTGAGTATCTTCTCATACTGGTGCCCAGGTTGGGTTTTACTAGGAAACCCCCAACCGGTGGTGTGGGGTATCTCTGGAGGGTACTTGGGCACTGCTGACTGAGCTCTATTCTTCTTCTCTAGGGTCCACGAGGGAAAAGAGGGAGACCTCAGCTTTGCCTCAGGGGACCCCCAGGCATGGATGGCAGAAAAGGCGAAATGGTCAGTATGGGGATGAGCCAGCCTCACCCCCCAGTGAGGTTCCTCACCACCCTGCAGCAGTGCAGAGCTCTGCACTGGGGCTGGATGAACCCTGGCTGTTCTCGGTTGCATTTCTTGGCTCTCCAAATATTGTAACAACAAAAACACAGAGTGAATTTTACCCTCAAGCACCGGGCATTGGACACGAGCAACGTTGCCTACACTTCTGCCTGAAGGTCCCTCCAACTGGGACAACTGCTGTGAGCCCTGTGGGCTGCCGGTTGATTTATATAAGACTTCTTTGGGAAAACATCATATTTTGGGCCAGCACATCCTCAGCTGTGCTTGGCGTGGCAGACCAGGAGTAAAACCATACTCAGTGCAGTCCTTCAGTACAGAGGGGTAACGCTGAGCCTTTTAATGCACATCAGAGTATACAAATATGAGCTTAATCTCAGGATCCCAACCTGCAAACCATGTTCTGGATTGGTCCCTACATGCTGCAGGTCCTGCCAACACTGACTCGTGGGCTTTTTGCATTCGTCCTTTTCCTCTAATATTTTTAACCAATTTTAAACAACAAATCCAGTTTTCACCAGTTCTGATCAGAAAATTTCTTAAGGTATTTTCTCCTGGGAGGCAGAAAGCCCTGTTGGCAAACCTCAGCATCTCCCTGTGTTTCGCCTTTTCAGTGCTGGGATTGCAATCCCAGTCGCAATCTTCTGCTTCCTCTGGTTCCCAGAGGTTCTCTGGAGGCCAGATCCTCTTCACGCCTCCACCTCAGCTTTTGTGGTCCCTTACAAATTGCAAAGAAACCTACTTAAACTGTAGCTGGTAACATCCTTAGTGTTTAGATAGGGCAGAGTTCCTAAAAAATCTGGGAGCTTGTAGCCAGCTCTCTGATACACATTTTTGTTCTTGCTTCCTTGCACATGGATGAGTCCTTTCCTTCCCGCTCAGTGATTTATTCACAGATATCCCAACAATTTAAGGGAAAACATGTGAGCCTTTTTCCCCATCTCCCTTCCTAGTGCATCCTTTCCTCTCTAAGGTGCAATTTATTCTTGGAGCATTTAATGGTCAATCTACTGAGCTTTTGTAATGACTTAAGTGTTTTTAACAGGGTGAAAATGGTCCAGCCGGCCAGAAAGGAGAAAAGGGAGATCCTGGTCTTTCTGTGAGTACTTTAGCCCAAGATCACATCCTATTACACAGGCCTGAATAGAGAAAATAGGGCAAACTACCCCTAAGAGGTGTAGAGGAGGAGGGAAATGCTGAGAAACAGATTCATTCAGAGAATATCCGGGAAATGAGAGTGTTGGCCATTACCCAGAGACGTCAGACGTGCATAGGCTGGGGTGGGAGAAGTGCTGGGCTGTAACATGACCCAAGCCCAAAAAATGACCCAGAGCCCGAGGCACATTTCCCCTCTCCCATCCTCCCCGTGGTGCTTCAGACTCATGTTTGGCAGACAGGATTAGTGCCAATGCCACAGGGCTGATCAAATGCAAAGAAAGAGCAGGAGAAAGCAATGCACCCCATTTTCAAAGTGATTAGGGAGCTGGCGTTACTGCAAAAGCTGCTGCTCTGGGTTTATAAATCCTGAAGAAGGAATGGTTGACCCACATGGGTCAGGGCAAAATGCCTGTTGCAGCTCCCCTCACCTTAGGGTCTCCATCCTGTTGCCTGAGCAAATGTATTTTGTGCCGCTTGACTGATAGGACGGGGTGCTCTCATCTTTCCAGTGTGTGGAGGACGTGCAGGATTTGGTTTAGCACGACAAGGGTGCCCTATGTGTGGGCTGCTGAAGAGCCCAGCTCTCTGCATAGTAAGCGCCCCAAAATTTGTCATCCCTACAAGGGATAAGAGGTAGTGACCACATGAAGTGCAGTAGGATACCAACTGTCGCAGATGGAAGATGCTCAAGTGAAACAGTGGCAGTTGGTTGGCCCAAGGGTCAGGCACAGACTCAAAATCCTTGAGACCAGATGTCTCCCTCGGTGGAGAACACCATTAGCTGGTTAAAAGACAGAGGATAAGAACAAAATGTGGTGCAGCTATGGCGCATCTAAATCTACTGCTGCAGCCCATGTCCATGGGTCAAGGCTGCAGTATGATTTGAGCAGCCCCTTTGCATGGATGCAGGTGGTTTGATGGAGCTTCTCAGAGGTGAGGGACATCTGCGAGACCATGGCTTCAGGGACAGTGCCAAAAGGTTGTGGAGACTGACTGGAAAGCCAACCCAGACTTGAGGTGTGCCACGGTCCTCACGTTGGGCTCGGGGTCTCAGCTCCTTGGGGCAAGAGGAGCTGGCTACAGGATGGCCATGAATTTGCAAGGGGAATCATTTCCCTGATGAGCCACAAATCTTGAACCAAGGTCTCTGTGACACCAAACACATGTCTCTGATCTTGGCCATACCCAAGCTGAGATGTTTTCACTTGTGGTCCCAAAAGCCACCTCCAGTGTGGCGAGCAGAGTCAGGACAGGACACAGAGCAGAGGGAGATGGTGTCGGGGTTGACAATCATCGCTAACCTCTGCTTTACCCCCATGGCACAGGAGGAAGAGGTGAAGGAGGTGGTCAGGAGCGAAATGAGAGGCAGATGTGGTAAGTCGGACGGCGAGACGTGCTTGGGGCCACAGCTCTGACACCTGCCAGTGACTAAATTGGAGCAATTTGAGTGCCAGCACATGCTGGCTCGGCAGAGCAAATATCACCCCATTAGCAGCAAGTGGAGACGCGTCACCTCTCCATGCTCAGAGACAAGTGCCGGCTTCTGTGCCGCAAGGTCTCTGCCGTAGTCCTGACCTCCTACTCAAACTCTTAATTTTTTCCCGTTAAACCCCCTCTCTTCCCATTTCTTCCCCTGTGGTTTTGTCAGCAAAGCTTTCCTCCCTGGTCATCTCCATTTCCCCGCTGATTGACGAAAGGCGCTGGGTCACGGGGGCAAGTTTGGAGCTGCATTTTGCCTAATAACAGCCTTTTAATTCCTGTCTACTCCGTGGCACTTCTTGACACACAGACCTCTCCTCTCCGGTGGTGAATAACTGCCAACCAGCGCCACACCAGCAACAAAACCCACTGCATTTGGGGATGGTTTTACGCCAGAATCCCGATATCACAAGGGTGTCAGGCTTTTGGGGGTCTTGCTTTCCTTGCCTTGCAGAGGTCCTGAGGGCCAGCAGAGAGCTGCCCCACTTCTGCCCCGCTCTTTGGGGTCTGCCTATGGCCAAGGAGTGTTTGGGTTCACCACTTGCCAAGATTCTTTAGCCATTAAGCTGGAGTCACACTCATTTCTGCCTAGAGATGTTAGGGAGCATTTGAATGCTTTGAAGGGGGGGAGAAAAAAAGGGTGAAAAATAGTCCATGAAAGTATGTGCTGCTTGTAAAAATAATGATTTTGTTGAAAAATCTTATTTACATAGGGAAAAAAGAAGTAGCAAAAAAACTATGCACTGTCTGTCTTACGTTTGCAGATTGTGGAGGTGAGCTGGGAAGGATGCTCATGGAAAGGGGTAGGGCTGCTAATATGACTACGTGCCCCAGTGGTCTGTAGGCTTTGGCCAACAAAACATTGTGTTGTGACTCGTCTCCCACATTGTGTTGCGCAGTGGCAGTCATTTTCTTGAGCTACAACTATTTTTCAAAGCATGGTGGCTTTCAAACTGTGCCACCAGATTTCATCATCGCTGACCCAGCAATTAAATCCACAGGTCTGGAGGCAACTGAAAACAACAGGCAACTCCAAGGGTTCCAAAAGCTCCAGCTTTGGGAACACACCAGAAGAGATGGTGAAAGCCAGGAAGAAATGCTTAACAAAACCCAGAGGATGACCACGTTGGTGACACCAGTGAAGCCCTTCATGGAGCCACCTTCACTTATTGCAGGTAAGTGCAGCTGCATGGCTGCACGCTTTCCATCTTTCCAACCGTGGCAGATGGTGTCTTCTGGAGCACCCCGTGAACCCAGTGCTAAATCCTCTTCCCTGGGACTGGGCAGAAAGGAGGCAGCGATGGGATTTCCAATGAGGGCTCCCACGCTGTGATCCCTGGTGCCGAAAAGAGCGGATCTGTGGCGTGGAGACAAGGTGAGCTGAAGTTCCTGGAAGGGGTGGCAGGTGAGGAAAAAGCCAAATATGCGTGGCCCCAGTGATGATCAACACCTGCAAAAGGATGTATTTTGAAAGGCTGGAAAGAGGCAGCCATTTTCACGCAGATTTTGTTCCCCTCTCCCCGCCGTGTCCATTGCAACTTCTAGTAAAGCTTCCTACCAGCCAGGAATTACATCTCGGAGACCAAACACGCGAGCTATTACAGACTATTTCTGCCCAAGGCCTCATGAACTCTTTAATGGATAAAGCTACTGATTACAGCTAATGGGAAAACAACCAGCTCTATTTCTGTCCCTTTGTGTTGCCCGAGAGAGAGAGAGGGAGAGAGAAGGGCCAAGGTCAGGACAAATGCAATACAGACCTGCCCGTACACAAACACCAGTGGGTTGGTGGCACCTACTCACACTGTATCTACCTCTACCACCAGGCAACTGGACAGGGCAAGAGCATGATCCAATACTGGCCACAATTTTAGTTATTATTAAGCTTCCGGTAGGATCTTGAGCATCACCAGGCAGCCAAGGTGCAACCATCATTTTTGGGGATGAAGGCTGCTCAGCCATAGGGAGGCGAACAATGTTCTGCTGGAGGGAGGTTCATGGCCCACTCTGTAGGCACAGATGATGGGGTGGTTCCCTGGGAGGCTCCAGGACCACCTTGGGATGCATTGGGACACAGTGTCCCAGTGGAAAAGTCCAGGATTTGAGCCTGATGGACACAGGGAAATCCATTAATGCTTAGCTGAGAACAACCATGTTTCCAGGGAGAGGACAGGATGGGGCAGTTTTAGCTGCATTTCAGGTCATCTACCCATTCTTCTGACCATGAATTACTGTAGTGAGGCTTATGGTGAGGGAACACCTGGCCCAGCTTCTTGCAGACCTGATGAGCAATACGGTCCCCTTGGCACAGAAGACCTACCAGTTGGATATCCTCTTTCTCCTGTTCCCATAGGATAGTGGATCATGGGTGGCCCTATGGGCCTGGACATCCCCTGGGATGCTGATGGAGGCAACCAGCACCCTTTGACATGACTGGCTTGGGTTTCTGGGTAGCCCTAAATCTTAGCAGCAACCGGGAAGTGATCTTGGCCCAGAAGGACCCATATGAGCTGCTATCCTCCAGGTCCATCGCATCTTCAAATCCATGCCACAGCTACCCATGGACCCTCTGACCCTCCTCATCAGGGCTTGGCTTTGAATCTTGACTTATGGGAGAAAGAGAGGGAAAACATCATGCTGTTGGGGAGGAATAGGGGATTATGGGCTTGCTTGTGAAGGGCTTTCTGCACTAAGCGCTCAAAGACCAAACACACTGCAAATCAGGTCAGGACTCATAGGGAGGGAGAGTTCAGAGTCATTTCTTGCAATTCAGCAAGTCAGAAATTAAGATGTGGCTGCTCAGATTTTGTCAGCAGGAGGAGGAGGGCTGGGTGGCATGGATGGAGCTGCCATTGACACGGGCAGGGGGACGGCCTCAGTACTTTGTCTCAGAGAAAGAGGTACTTGCAGGGCCAGATCCATCTCAGCAGAAGGGAGCCATCTGAAAATGCAACATCTCGTGCCCCTGCAACAGTTCGGTCCAAACTCTGGTCCCCCACCACCTAAGGGAGAAAGCTTTCTGCAGGCTGGCCATGAAGCAGACCTCTATTTTCCCCTCGTGTAATCTGCTAAAGACCGAACAAATCCCCCAAATCCTAGCTAAGCCTTGAACTGGACCCCAACCATCACCTCCTTCCTCCTGCCCAGCCCCAAGCACTCTCCTGATGTCTGTGTCATACGTCAAGGACATCATCCATCTGGGTTTAAACTCACTTTATATCAAGGCAGCGTTTGGGATCTGGGCGGCTTTCAGATCGATGGGGCGTACCACATGTTATTGAATCTCAGCTGCCGCCGTCGCCAGCTGACAATCCCATTACAGCCCGGGTCTGAGGCAGGAGGGCTCATAAATCGCTCTGCTAAGTGATGAGTGCGGATAGGCGCTCTAAATGTTAACAGGATTCTGCAATCGCAGGGTTATTACTGCCAGATTACAATCGCTCCTGGCTTTTCAAAGCTTGCAGATTTACAAAACTCCAGCCTGACATTTATCTCCTGCAAACAACCACAAATACTTCCATTTTCTCTGACTAACACCCAACCTTTCTGACTGAGTTGTTTAACATCATTAAGAATTTTATTGCTGCCGGTTTCTCCCTCCCCTCGCCAATTGCTCTGTGACATTTATTAAGAGAACTTGTTAGCCGGCGGAAAGCCATGTAAGGCTCCAATGATCTATATTTAAATGGTGGCTAATTTGTTTGCGTGCCCTCGTTACGTGTGATTTCCATTTGCTTCCCCAGCGGCTCCCCGGGCGCAGCAGATAACGGGTCCCTCTCAGCACAAGCGGCGAGAAGCCCACAGTCAATTACCAGGTGAAATGCGCTGAATTAAGTGACATTTAGGGAAGTCACTTCCCGGGTGGGAAGTGCGTTTTGGCATTGAGATCAAGGGGACGCAGCACAGAAAGACTTCCACGTGCCAGCAAGTAGAGCCTCAAATCTCAGTTTTGGACTTGGCTTAAAGCAGCTTCTTTTGCCCCAGGCCGTTGAGCTGGTGGTGAACAAACTGGAGGGTGTTTTCACCCCATCCTGTGTTGTCCAGCCATTCCAGCAAAATGCACAGTGAGAGTCCCCCAAGCAACACCCCGAATGCACCCACCCCTGCAAAGACACACCCCCCAGGTCCCAGAGGTTAATTGCCCTGTTGCAAAGGCCTGAGGCCACCATGATGGGCACCACGGGGGCAGATGGTGCCACGGAGCAACAAGGAGCCTCGTGCTCATCCCACTATGGAAATCCACTGCTGGATGCCCCACCTTGGTCTTTGCTGCCCCGTTGCTTTGGGGTAAGGTGCTGACTGTGGGGCAGTGGGATTCCCTGGACCAGCCCCACACATTCACACAGCGGGGGAATTGGGGTGGCAGAGCGTGGCCTTTTCCCACCTGGGTCCAACACATGACTCGGGGCGGGGGGGGTGTTTCCCTGCAGCCCCCTGCCTGCAGCCGATGGATGAGGGCTCCTGCCGGCACTACGCCCTGCTCTGGTATTACCACCAAGAGGCAAATGCCTGCCGGCCCTTCATCTTTGGGGGATGCCGAGGGAACAGCAACCGCTTCGAAACCAAGTGGAAATGCGAGCAGCGGTGCAAAACCTCAGCAGGTAAGGCTGCCCCTGAGCCCTCCAACCCTCCTCTTCCTCCAACCAGGAGTAAGGTCAAACAGGAAAAAACCCATCCACGATTTGCCCACCTCCATTGCCTTATGGTGCCCCACCAAGACCAACCAAGAATTTGAAGGGATGCTTGCAGTTTGCAAGGTCCCTCCCACTCTCAGCTCACTTTGGTCTCCCCCAGCCCCTCCTAGGAGCTCCTGGACATCTCCTCCCTCAGGCCACACCCACTTATGGGATGCAGGTGGACCTGTGGGTGATGAGGAGGGTCCCTGTGGGCACCAGCACTGGGTGCTGGTAGTTTGCACACCCTGAGCATGGCCATCACATGTGTTCTAAGGGCTGAGGTTTGCAGGAATCTGGGGGCCTGGTGCCCTCTGACCCATGGACTTGTCCATCCAAGCACCTCACTGGCTTCTCTAGCCACCAAGGACTTCAGGCAGAACCTGAAGCTGGTGGAGCTGCCCTGATCTGAGCAGTCTCAAACACCCCTGCATTGCGGTCACACCTCATCCGGGGTTTCAATGGGCAAAACTCACTCCTGGAAGCCCATTGCGGCTCCTGTTGCCTCATCTAGGGTTTGTGGGGTCAGCCTGCGTGGCTCTTCCTCCTCTCCAGGCATGTGGTAGCTCACCACAGGGGAAATGAACTCCTACTGGCCCTGACAGTAATGCAAACGCTACGGTTGCCGAGCAGTACATGAGCTGTGGCTGAAACCAGCCTTCCTAGAAAGATACTCCTCTCTCAACCTTTCTACTGCATGGAGACAACCCCTCTAGGCATCAGGAGAAATGCATTAGTTCTCAACAATACATTATAAAAAAAAAAAAACCCTAGTGAGATTCATCTGCTCTGTCTTCAGAGGCATTTAAAAAAGAAAAAAAAAAAAAGAAAGAAATTAAAGGCAGGGATCTGTAAGTTGAGGTTCATTTCAGAGTTTTCAGGTGCTCTGTATTTTGTTGGTTGTGTTTTAGGCTAGCACCTATTATGCCTAAAATCAAGACCATTACACAGTCTTTTATCACCCAGTTGAATCTTTCTGATATACAATGGACTTTGGACAGCCTGGGCTTCCTATTCTGCAAGGAAGAAGGCAGTGTAAATATTCATTGCTCAGTTTGGGACAGGCAGGGACATCCTGGAGAGCTGAAGTGCTCTTTGGGGAGGAGTATGTATTGACCAGCCAGGAAGAAGGGATTTGTTGCCCCAATGTAGCTAGCCCAAACTGGGTGCCCTCTTCTGTCATGTCCTACCCCACCCCACCCTGCCACAAGGGTTAGCATCACTCCTTGGGCTCCGTGGGGAGCCCATCTTTGTTGACCCTAAGGGCAGTCAAGGTAGACCAGTTGGTCCATTTACCCTGGTCAGTGCCCACGTTTGATGGCCCGCTTCTTTGCAATGATGTACTGCATGAAGGAAAGCCACTCTCAGTACTTTAAATTCAGTTCCAGCAGCACCACGTAATAAACAAACCTCTTCCCAGCCAACACTCTACCTCAGGGCATGAGCATTAAGAGACAGTGTAGGCTTCACAAAGCAGCTGTAGATACCTCCAGCACTGTGTCTGCACTCCCCTTGGGGGGAGAAGCAACCACTGCAGAGTGGGAGTCATCCAAAACTAAGCCAGACTCATGTGTCCTCTATGTGCCTATTTCTCCTGGCTGACCCTAAATGGTGTCCAGAGCTGGCCCAGATGGGACATCTGCGTTATGGATGTCTGATGTGTTGTGACATAACCTGGTATAGGCAATTCCATCGTGTCAAGGATCTCCAAAGCTGCTGTGAGCATGGGAGGTCCAAGAAGAAGCCCAAGCTGTAGCCAACCTCCAACATCCCCTTTGTTTTCTCTTTCCTCTCTTTTGAAAACCAGACAGAGGGAGGTGATTGGCTGCAATTGCCATGTTTAAATAAAAAACAAACGGATCTGCAAGAAGTGTCTCCAGGAAGTCTCAGAGACTGGACAAGCAAGACAAACCATCTAATGTGAGGAGGCAAAGGAAGTTTGAAAAAAGATGTTGGAAAACTGTAATTATGATCAGGAACTAAAGTGAGGAGGAGGAGAGGGAAACATCTGATTGCTTAGGAAAGCAGAGATGTCCAGAAGCCCACGACTGCACCACTCATCCCATAGGACTACTGTGCAAAACCGGGCAACGCATATTCCTGAGTTTATTTTTGTAAAATAAAAGTGTGTTAATGCTGCTGTGTATAATCCTAGTTCATAACTCGCTTGGAAGCAGGAACCCTTTGAGAAGGGCAGAGAGAAAGCTGGGAATTTCCATTACCCCTTGTCAGACCAGGTGTACAAGTTGAGCTCTGTCCCGTAGCAGATAACCTTTCAGCTCATCACTAAACTCCCCGTGGCCTTTAGCAAGTCCCACCTTCTCCTTCACTTGAACATTCCCTGGGCAGGTGAAGAGAAGCCATCCCAAACCATACATTAAGAAAAAAACAGGATTCAAAACCAGACATGGCTTCTCCCTGCAAAATGCCAACCCCAAGTCTTGGAGGCGTTTGGAGCCCAGAGAGGTGTGGAAATCCAAGTGGGAGGGTAAACCTCTGGGTTTTGGTGGCCGCATGGACCCAGCTGAGAAGGGTCATGTCCGATAGCATCTCCTCCGAGCGCACATCATCAATGTGAGCATCCATGGCTGCAAGCCTCCATTCCTCTCTCCACAACGGGTTCCCAATTCACGTGCCCAACGCTTCTATAAATGATTGCTTTTCTGCCCCATATCAACAAAAAATGTTTTCGTTAAAGAATGTACATTGCATTGTGTCTTCAAGGGTTGCACTGGGAATTGCTTTTCCTCCTCCAAACGCCTTCGGTGGGAACATAATGGCTAAATGAGGATTCATGCTGGAGTGGGATTGGGGGCAGACGGTTAGGAAATCAATGGGGTTTATTAAAAGTTTGGCTGCACAATTTGGTAGGGTTGAGATGAGATTTCCCCGGCCCAGCAGGGCAGCGTGGGCAGAAGAAGGATTTCCCTTACCAACAATATCCCAAACCCCAAGGAGGGACCAGCAAAGGGGTTTTTTTTTATTATTATATTTATTCGCCCGACAGCTAAAATCTTTTTTTTACATTAAAAAAAAAAAAAAAGGAAAAATAAATTGGTAGATGTTGGCAATGAGACAAGTGCCGTTTTCAGACTGACATTTCCAGCCTCTCGTCTCGAAATGCTGTTCTGTATCGAAATGTACTTTGGCAAGAAAAACATTCAGGTATTGTATCAGGGCAAGAAAAATATCCCCTCGGAAAAGAAACAAAATGTTCCTATCTAAGCAAAACAGCGGGTACAGCATCACCAAAAGGAAAGCATTTCTGCATTTCCAGATGAGGCCACAACGTTGAGAAACAGGTGGTTTTTCTGAGGAAATACCATACATTTTTGCATTTCCCCGGCATCACAGCGATGGGGGACACTTTGTAAGGGAGGCTGCAGGATGCCAATGTCTGAAGAACTATGGCTGGGCTGTGCAGGTGTTGCACCCTCAGCACCTCAGGAGACAAGGAATGACTTGAACTCCAGCCCCTCCATCAGCCCAGGGGAGCTGAGACCATCCAGGGGAGAAAAGCGTTTGCAACCAGCAGGAAAAAAAAACCTTCATTCCTAAATTGCATTGACAAAAATAATCACTGTGCACAAGAAAACAGGGACATAACAGAGTGCACGACCCACAGGTTCATTTGGCACCCTGGCATAAAGATCTGTATTTAGGTGGGATCTTTTCAAGGGGCACAAGTCATCAAATTCCACCAATTGTGCAGATCAAACAATATTTCAGAGCTTTAAAAGAGGAGGAGGAGGGAAAAAGGAGCTCAGACATGGAACAGGTTGCCCAGAGCAGCTGTGGCTGCCCCATCCCTGGAGGGGTTCAAGGCCAGGTCAGACGGGGCTTTGGGCAACCTGGGCTGGTGGGAGGTGTCCCTGCCCAGGGCAGGGGGGTTGGAACTAGATGATCTTTAGGGTCCCTTCCAACCCAAACCATTCTGTGATTCTATGATATGAAGGGACGGGGATGCACCTCCAGAAAGGTTCACCCACATTGATCTGAATTTGATCTGATTTTGACATCTCTGCTTGCAAACCCCTGTGCCCCGAATGATCATTCCTGATGCAAACCAGCCCACGGCTGGACTGGAGCAAAAATATCTGTATGGGCAAAATGGGACTATAACTATAAACAGTTCTCACTATTTAATTAACACAGAAAAAACTCATGAATAATATTTATTATTATAAGCAAAAAAAAAAATCCTCCTACCAGCTCCCTGTTCTCTGGTGCAGTGCTCACCCTGCCGGCATCCCTTCAGTGAAGGCACTGGTGGCCTCCAGCAAAGATATGGGGTTGTTATACTCGAGTGGCCACCACCACTTGACCCAGGGTGTCAAGTCAGTGTAAAGCCTGTGGTGTTTTACTAGCAATGGCAAAAAAAAAAAAAAAAAAAAAAAATTATATTTATGGGGCTGGAGTAGCTTTGGACCGGCTCTGTTCTGACCCAGTTCTGGATGTCCCTACAAACCAGCCTCCCTGCCCTCGGCTCCTCTTGGGCTGCCCAAGACTGCATGTTGCCCAAAGTCCAAAATTTCACCACCCCTGCCCAGGGCTGTGGGGTTTGGCCAAGCAAGATAGGGGGATTTTTCCCAACAAAAATCTTGGGATTTGAGAAGAAAGGCTTCAGGTTGGCCATCAGAGGAAATGCCGGACTGTTCATTCCTGCCTCATCCTATCAAGCCAGCCCGTGTGTGGCTGCACCATGTCTGTCTGTAGCTACAATGATGCACAGGACATATCCCCACCCAACAAACCAGCCGCTTGTGTGGATTTGGGGTGCAAATCACCCGATGTCCCCAGCACGTGGTTCAGGGTCACTGGGTGGCCTGTCCCTGCCCCGCAGCCAGGTTCTCATTGCAGTGCCCTGCAGAGTGCATGCTCCCCATGCCTCCTTCGGCTCGCCAAACACTCCCAGGACATGTCCTCCTGGGCATCTGCCCCCATGTCCTGCTTCTGCTTTCCGTGTGTGCTGCGATGTTGGGTTTCCACCAAGACAACAGAGATGCTCCCAGGAGCCTTTCTCCAATTCATGGTGCAACAGCATCCTTCCTGGGGACCATTGCCACCAGACAGCTCATGAGTTACTCAAAGTGGCACTTATTTACCAAAACCCAGAGGAGAAAGCCTTCCTCCATCCCGTGGTTGCCCTCCCAGGGACCCCAGCCCTGCATTTCACAGTCCCCCTCCAACTATCAACTGCACCAGGGCATTAGGGAAGAGGAGGGTGCATCACTGTGGGCTGGTGGATCCCTTGGCAGACATGTTAAGTGGACATCAAGCCTGAGGAGATGATAGTAATTGCATGAAGATAATTTTTATCGATGTGAATCAGCAGCACAGTGAGGGTCTGGAGGTGAGCAAATGGACCTGGAGGACCTGGAACCTCCCAGAGAACATGAGGGGTTTCTCTTTCTGCCTCATTATTCCCAGATACCAAAAACAAATGGGACAATACCTTCATTTTTCCTTTTAAGTTCAGTGCCATCACTTAAAATAGGGCTTCACCTCCCCACGTGCAGAATTTCTTGGCAGTTTTTGGCTCCAAGCTTGGCAAGGAGTGCATGTGTCCCAAAGCCAAGTCTGGGAGACAAATTTGGCCACCTGGTTTCCTGGTCAAGGTGTAGCCAAAGGAGAGGGGCAGAGGCTCATGGGGAGGGTGATTTGGCTCAAGACCTTTCAGCATAAATCGTGCTGATGGCACAGGCCAAAGCAGCAGCTCACCAGGGAGCCAGGTGACTTAATTCGGATTTGCAAAGCAGCTGGAAGACTTGAGAAGTGAAAACCAATATTGTGGGCAAGTGTATAAGATCAGGCTGTTCAGTTCTCTGCTGGGTGTATTAAATGCAGCTTGAATTTCCCATCAGTGGTCTGGGAGCTTAGGCGTAATGGGAAATTGATAACTTGATTTTTTTTTAATACATCTAGCCTTAAATGTTTACTATTGATTTGCCATCTGAACCGCTTTGGCAGGGCCAAAACATTACCGGAACGCATCCTCGGTGTTTCCTTGGAAATGTCATGTCACTCTAATTGAGTTTCTTGAAATGATTTGATTGCGGGGTGGGGGAGACTTTTAGGGCCGAACAATTTGCTGGCGAGCCGACTGCTTTCCAGGCGCAGAGAGCTGGAGCTGCTCCAAACAGGGCGAAGCCAGAAGATTCCTGAACACACGTTGGAGAATGGCCTTAGAAAGCAAAGAGCATCGCTACGAGCAGTCAGCTCCAAACATGTGGAAAGCTGGGGAGGCTTTAATGCACATAAAACCAGATTCTCAAAATCCTCATGGAGCTGGCAAAGTGGAGGGCAATTTTGGAGCTCGAGTGATCCCATCACTCGTTTTTTGTGGATCCATACGGCTCCAGAGCTGAGCTGGGTCTGTATCTATGGATATACGTGCACCTATAGCTTGAGCATGCTCAGCCCCTTTGCAGGAGGGGGCTTCTTGTGCATCCAGCCAGAGAAGTCTTGCAAGAAGGTGTGGAGAGGAGAAACTCGTCTCATCGCGGCATCCGATGTCCACAGGCAGTTCCTTAGCAACCCTGACAAAAGAAAATGGATCGCCAGAGATGAAGAGGCTGGGCCGGTGTAATTTAGTAATTTGATAATGATACAATCCCTGAAATGGCCGCCAGCGCTGACAGCCGGGCCCCGAGCATCATCCAGCGTCCTCTGGCTGCACCCGGCAGATTGGAGCAGACAGGCTGGTTGGGAGGGAGCTGACAAAAGCCCCTGTCTTCGCTCCTGACGGAGTCAAAAGCAACAAAAAAGTTCATCGTCATGTCACCAGCCTGATTTGCGCTCAGATAGGTTAATTAATTACGCAGTATTTTTAGAGCAGGAGTAATTTAGGCTTTGGAGATGCCACGGAGGCAAATGGCCATGAGTTAATGAAGGGCTGGACCTGAGCACCAGCAAGTCCATCTTGCAAAACCCAACACCACATCCTCCGTGCTCGGGCTCTGCAGGAGGCAGTGGAGGCTTGTGTGCTGCCCACAGCCCTTTTGGATGATATCCATCACTTTTCAGAGCAATAGTAGTCATATTGGTATATATAACCTCTTGCCAGCATCGCTGGGAGGCCACTGATGAACACTATTTCCTTCCTGCTGCAAGGGTGGAATTGCAACCCAACAGCCACAACACCCTTGAGAAAGAAGGAATCTGTTGAAAAAGCCTGAAAAACCTTCTGTGCCAGGAAGGCAGCTCAGCCCACCTGAGCTGGGACAAGCAGGAGCAAAAATGGAGCTGGATTTGCCCCTGCCATCGTTGCTGTGTGGGTTAGGAGGAAAACCAAGGAGAAACTCTCCCCATCCAAAAGCTGGTGCTCCTGCAGAAGCTGCCTCAGGCTGTCCGTCCTGACCCATTTTGCAGCCCAAACCACCCCGATAAATCCCAACTGATCCCTCAGGCTTCCTCTTGATGTCTCCTCACCCATCCCCTGCCTTGGCCATCCCTTAACCCAGCACCCTGAGCCCCACCGGTGGGCCCTGCATTCCCCAGATGTGTCCCACCCGCCCCTGAAACCACCCCAAGCACCTCCCCATGGATCATGAAGCCAAGGGGCCAACCCACGGCCATGATCCCGATGGCAAAGAAATGCCAGAGGAACATTATAACCCAGCTGTAGAGAAGAAACGACGGCATTTCTTGAGCAACGTCTCTCCCACCCACCTCGTCCAACTGCAGCCTCACCAGTGGGAGCGATCCCTGCTTACAGAGGCAGGAAAAAGGAGAAGCAGCTCTTTTCATACTTCACTCCATGGGGTATAAATAGGTTTTATGTGTAGACCCACTGTCAGGATAAATGTCGCAAGGCCAGTGCTGCTCTTGCACGTGGATGCAGGCTCCTGCTGCCTCCCTTTACATTTTTCTTCATTTTAGATGTTTTCTTCCAACTGGAGATGTGGTGTCCAGGTAGCTGCAGGCACATACCGTGTGTACAGGTAGGTGCAAACACCTCCTTGGAGAAGGGGTAGGAGGTGCAACAGAGAGAGAACAGATAAAAACATCGCAGCAAACACTTGGGGAAGACAATTTGGAGGATTTAAAATTATTTTTTCTTCCCCATTGCTTTTTTCTTTTCTTCTTTTGGAGGGAAAGCATCACGAACCAAGCTTTATTTCACGCCTGAAGGCTGTCAGAGGTGAAGTTGGTCTTTGGCCCAAGCGATTCTTGGAGAGGCGTGTGTAGTGATCTGCAAAATAGCCCCAGCCCATTTTATCCCAAAGAGGTTTTCCGATATTACACTTGCATCAAAAGCTCAAAGCAGAGCTAATTAATTGCCAGGAACACGAAACGCTGAAGGTGGGGTGGGTAACTGCTCGTTACAGGCAGCCAAATGCTTTGCGTACAGCCAGGGCTGTAAATGCCTTGTGACCCTGCAGCAGCAGCAAGAGACTCAAGGCCGAAGAAGGTGAAAAAAAGGCAAAAGAATTATTCAACCCCTGCAAAACTAACAAACTCCGTGTCCCCAGCTCCTCTCCCCTTTCTACCAAAGTCCTGGCTCAAAGCTTTCCAAGCCCTCAGCGCGCACTCTACAGCCCCCTTGGAGAGACATGCAGGGACTTGCGGACGCTGAGCTGTTGGAAGGAGTGAAAATCACCCCCAAAATGGGGTTATGGGGAAGAGAAACCCACCAAAAACCAGTCCTGGGGGAGAGGAAGGGCCATTCACTGTAGGGTTACGGAGAGATCGGCAATCTCGTATCACAGCGAGGTCCTCCTCCCTCCACAGCTTTGAAAATGCAAATTGAGTCTTAGAGATTATTAAAGAAGGGACGAAGCAAACCAGAAAAGTCCCTTCTGCCCCTCTATGGACCCGAAGTACATCTGTGTCCAACGACTCTATGCAATTCTGGGTCTGGAAGCCATAAACAGAACTTCACATCGCATTACCGTTGCCTCCCCAGGCCAGGCAAAACTTCTCTGCTGGCATTTTGGGGTGTGTTTTATGCTTTCAAGGCTTCTAGTGTGACACGATCACGAGTCGGTGTGTCTTATTTTTCCCAGTGGCGGAATGGTTGTAGTGATGAAACTTTAATAAGATCCTCTTCAGCTGCCCACATTTGGGCTTTAAACGATGATTCACAGGAGGAAATTGAGCTCGGCGAGAGCGAGGGCAGGCTGCGGAGAGGTGGGAAGGTGTCCTGCTCCTGGAGAGACAGACGCACGAGGGAGACGCGCGAGGACACTCGTGACAAAGCCTGCATTTTTCATAAGCTTGATAATTTTCGGAGAAACTTTTCAGGGGTTTGAGTCCTCTCTGCTGCCAGCCAGATCCCATGGGTGCCCCAGGCTGTTCGTAGCGCGGCTCCCTCCCTCCCCAGGGTCAGCTGGGGTTATTTTCATGCCGTGATATTTTCAGTTTTGCAGCAAAATCTCCCCTCCGATCCCCTGCAAAAGCAGACTGAAGCAGGGATCTGTGAGCCATAGTAGTCAGCTGGTGATGGCTAAAACAGTCCGGTTTGCTTTTAGAGCAGACTGATAGGGATGAACCAGGCAGTTTGACTTCTTTCATCTTTCTTTCTTAGGTGCTGCCTTCTCTTCGCTATTTTCCCCCTAATAAAATTACCGTGAAGACTCCATGTCTTCCACACCATGTCCACGGCACGCGTATTTGCTTCCTGAAAGGACACTGTCCTGCACTGACCTTCCCAAGAGCAAAGTGTTTTATGGGTGAATAAAACACAGAAATAAGCCCTGGTATCTGATCAGGAGATGGAGATGGGTTTCACCTCCTGGCTCCAGTGTTGACATGCTGGATGATGGGAAAGGCATTTGCCTCCATGCTACGGCTTTGTTCTCAGGTAGTTTTTGTTGTTTGCAGGAAAAAACCAAATAGACTCACATTTACATGGGTCATTCTGGCAGCAGGACTGACTGTTGAGGAGGATCCATGTATATACCCCATTCCTTTAAAATGTAGCATGTCTTTAGGGTTGTTTTGATTGGATTTTGCCTTTGCAGCCACAGGGATGATCTGTCTCAAGCTTGGCTGCCCAGGAAACCAGTTTGTTAAGCATTAAAGTCACTCTCTGCCTTTCAATCTTCTCTTGTGCTCTGGCCCCCTGAGAACTTTGGGATCCACTGCCACCCAATTCAGCCAAATGGAATCACGGAATCACAGAATCACGGAATCTTCGGAGTTGGAAGGGACCTCTAGAGATCATCTAGCCCAACTCCCCTGCTAAAGCAGGATTGCCCAGAGCACATCACTCAGGACGGCATCCAGACGGGGCTTGAAAGTCTCCAGAGAAGGGGACTCCACTCCCTCCCTGGGCAGCCTGTCCCAGTGCTCTGGCACCCTCACCGTAAAGAAGTTTTTCCTCATATTCCATCGGAACTTCCTATGTTCCAGCTTGTGCCCGTTACCCCTCCTCCTGTTACTGGGAACCACTGGAAAGAGCCGGGCGCCATCCTCCTTCAACCCACCCTTCAGATACTTGTAAACATTAATCAGGTCTCCCCTCAGCCTTCTCTTCTCCAGGCTAAAGAGTCCCAGCTCTCTCAGCCTTTCCTCCTCAGGGAGATGCTCCAATCCCTCAATCATCTTTGTTGCCCTGCGCTGGACTCTCTCCAGCAGTTCCCTGTCTCTCTTGAACTGGGGAGCCCAGAACTGGACACAGTATTCCAGTTGTGGCCTCACCAGTGCAGCGTAGAGGGGGAGAATGACCTCCCTTGACCTGCTGGCCACACTCTTCCCTGTGCAGCCCAGAATTCCGTTGGCCGCCTTGGTGACAAGGGCACATGGCTTGCTCAGGGATAATTTACTGTCTACCAGGACCCCCCAGATCCTTCTCCTCAGAACTACTTCCCAGCAGGTCCACCCCTAACCTATACTGGTGCTCAGGTTCAACCCCACTATGTGAAGACAGACCCACGGTGGAGGTGGGTAACTGCACCTATTACCCTCCATGCAAGGCTACCGCAGTAGCTGCAGACACTGAAGAGCCCAGGTGGAAGCTGGCACTGACCAACAGCCCCTTAGGGTCCTACAGGACCTCCTGGCATGTGGGTCAGCCCTTTCCCAATGTCCCCAAGTCATGTCATTGCAGTCAATAGCCAGGAAGGGCTGAGCACCCCATTTCCAACCATTCAGAGCAGGTACAACACATGGGGACTGCCTGAGATAGGGGCAACGGATAAAAACTACACTTTCACACCTTTGCCCTCCATCAGACAAACTCTTCTCTCAACCCCAGGAAAGCTTCAGTGAGAGAGGACCACCACCCCACCACAAAGGAAGTGATGGTTGCAAAGGTGGAGCAGCCATCATTTGTGTGGATGCAGCCGAATAGACCTTACCCCGTCCCAACCTATGGTCTTCATATAGTTTAATTCACTTTGCAGATGCACTGAAACAAGTTAAAAATCTCATAATCTCCAGGAAAGTGGGGGCTTTGGGAGGCTTAATAAATCTACTTTGACATCACGCCTTTCTTTAACCTATGTTCCCTTCCCCGAGTACCTAAATCACAGGTTCCCCATGATTTTGGCAATAGCAGGGCTTCATTTTTGGCTTGAAGACCTGAAACCCCTGGAGGTGATCACAGAGACCAGGTCCTTGCATAAGAAGGCTGCACCAGGCCTTGATTTCTGGAGTACCAGTTTTGCCCTGCCTTTGAGGCCAGGGAATTCCAAATCCATGCCCCGTGCCAGAAGAAATAACCTTTCCACATGTTTTATGTTCCTCAGCTGATCTCCCTAAGCAGGTGACAACTGAGTCCAAAAAGTCACTGGAGATATTTTCAACGGCTCTCCCAGCCCTTTTACAAGCGCTCCTCAACCCCAATGGGATGTGATGCCAAGGCAGGGATGGCTTAATCCCCCTCCAGTAGGCAGATGGGAACACATTTTCTAAGTGCCCACACACCTTTCATAAAGCACCCATTGGCCAGATCAGCACCCAGAGCCCCCATCCCACATATATTTCCATGTTCAACCCCTTTTGTCCATCCCCAGACCAACAAAATCAGGGATGTGAGATCCTAACCCACTCTGAAGCAGGCAGGGTTATCAGCAGCCTGAGCTAAACAGGGTCCAAGGGTCTCCTCGAGTTTTCTGGAAGGACCACAGTCAAAATCTGCAGCCCTCTGGGAGCAAAAGGATGGAAAACACATCTCTCCAAGGAGGTACAATGGAAGAGAAATGCTGGCAAAGCCCTCACCGTCCACCCTTCATCCATGGGTAGTCAAACCTGGGTTGAGTCAAACTTGGGTGGAGCTTAGCACCACCCAAAGAATTGCATATATTTTAAAAAGCTTTAGATACCTTCTGCCAAGCTTTAGGTCTTGCCCTGTGATGTCACTTGGTCCACCAATTCTAATTAGGCTACCAGGTAACGGTGATGACTTAAATCTTTCTTACCCTGTAGAAATCGAAGAAAGGCAGGACACAATCCAAGCTGGGGAAAGCCAAATGTTGCTGAGAATCAGCACTTGTGCATCTGCAATGAGCAGAGGGGGGAAATAATTTTTAATGGACCTCAACCGTGGGGAACAGGTTGGAAATAGCTCTCATCTGTCACTGCTTCCTCACCGCAGAGCAGGAGCTCAAGGGTTTCATCAGCTCCAGAGACCATGCAGCCCTTAGAGACAGTTCATCCCTCTGCAATAAATGAGCCCACGAGTGTTTGCCAGAGGGAGAAGAGTGAGGACTGTGGGCCAGATGGTGATTTCCCTCGCTTTTGCTGGGAAAATGTGCCTCTAATGGAGTTTCCCACCCAGCTTTTTGGGTTGAAGTCTGCAAGCGGGTTTGCTTGCTCAAAATTATGACCAAAGGCTCCAAAGATTTGGGTAAGCAAACTGCCTTCCAGGTCTCGGTGAAGGAGGGGAAAAGAAAACATCAGTCCAGGAGATGAAAGCTTCAAATGAAAATTAAAAAGGAGTGAATTGCTGGAGCGGTGGACTCAATGTGCCTCAGCCAACAGCTGGAGGTGATTAAGGGGAAAGCAGAGGATTGAAGCCAAAGGAGAACTCTCAGCACTACCGGTCACTGCCTCTTAGACAACAGCCAGCATCTTCAGGGCTGGGTGAGAAGCTCAAAGCTGCTCATCCAAGAATATGCAGTCGTGGCTCCTTTTCTTCGAAGAATCCACTGTGACCATCGCTGGTGTGTTCCAAGAGCAAGAACATCTCCCCACCCTAACTCAGAGCCCATCCAGGGTCACTGCTGGCTGCTGTTACCTTTTGCGAGGGGCTCAGAGGGTTTTCCCCACCTTTGGTAGGATTTGTCCCTTCCCAGGGATGACTGCACCCTACCAGCCCTTTGCTAGAAGAAGGTGATGGTGGCATTTCAAAGCAGGTTCAGAGAGGAGCTCTGACAAGCAGGCGGAACTGAGCAGGGACCTGGGACCACCAGGAGCCTCCAGCCCAGCTGCAAATCTGGGACCCTCCACCAGAGACCTGGCTCCTTCGAGTGTCTCAGCCCAGGACCACATGAAGCAACCCCTGTTTCCACCAGAGAGATCTCTGTCCCCATCCTCTTTACAGCACAAAGCACTTTTGCTTGCAAACTAGCACTATGGGGCACTGCACTCGGACCACACTGGGACCAGAGTGGTCCTGGGACCCCAGACTGGGGGGTTTTCCAGCCTGGCTGCTGTCTTGGGGCAACCTGAGTTAATTCTGGTGGACCTCAGTGCCTTCGGGGAGTTTGAGGGGTGTTTTTTTCCAGACACACATCCTCCTTACCCCCCTCTTCAAATGCAGCACCGTGCCACCACATCCTGGAAGAAGGTCCCCAAAATTTCAGTTTTCCAGGGGTTTCCCTGCCTGCCTGGGAGGAGAAAAACCCCCGGCGATGGGAAACCAGGCAGAGGGCAGAGCAGTGTGAGCGGGGCAAGCCTGTACCTGCTGCGGGTGGGGGGTTATGAGCACTGTCCAGGTGTTCCATCAGCTCTGCTCTTCGAAAAGAAACACATTAATTTGGGATAACACTGTTAATCAATGCTGAAAACCCCAACGGGCATCCTTTGGGGGCATAAAAACGTTTGCTTTTAAAATATCCTTGCACCAAGTGCCTGGCTACCTGGAGGAGCAGGGGAAAAACCTGTCTGTGTGATCCTGCAAAGTCCCAGCGTTGGTGACAACCCAATTTTCGGGTGACTCTCACCAGGCTGTCGGCTTCAGATGTCTTTCCCTCCCTCTCCCCTTTTTTTTCCCTTCTGAATGGGGAGAGGCACCGCAGCCCCATGACGTTGCCAGCTCCCTTTGATTTCATCTTAATGAAATCATGCCCAAACGAAGGCTCCACGTCTGGAGTTACGACTCAAACCCCGTGATCGCTCATTTTTATATATACACGAGGGAGGGGAAAAGCGTTTCCATAGAGAGAAAAACTATCACAGCCCTCTTAATAACAATAAAAGAAAAGCGAGGGTGCAGAAGTTCAGGGGAGCGCGCCTGATGCCTCTCTCCTCGGAGTGAGACCACAGCAACCCCTTCCCATCCCGACCGCTGCCGGCTACCAGGTGAGTGCCGGGGTTTCATTTATTAACCAGCAACCGGCTTCATTTGCACAAACTTTAAATATTTCAGTGCTTTCCTCGGGAGATCAGGTCCCACGTCTCTCTGCAAGAAAAAAAGAAAAGCAGGACAGGGAAAAGCAGTTCAAGACACTGTGTTAAGAGACTCCCCCCACCCTCCCTTCTAACCAAAGAAATACCTTTTTTTATTATTATAACAATTTACGGAGATTGATCAGCCTGGGTAGGGTTTGGAAATCTTGGGAAACTGAAAAGTGGGGAGACAAATCAATGCTGTGGTTAAAGGGATGGGGAGGAGAGGAGGGCACAGCCCCGTCCCCGCGGGGTTAGCTTGAATTTTGGAGCCCTGGGAACCAGCATCCTCAGGAGAGATTCATTAGGAAAGTGGAGGCGGCATCAGAAAGAATTTTAAAAGTCTCCAGGTCTCATCCACAGTGTTATTTTATTCCAGACTTACTTTTTGACGGGGAAAAAAATTAGCTTAATCCAGCGCCTCTGCTGCCGAGCAGCCGGTGATATCCTGCCGACAGCTTTGTCCTCAGTTTGCTGGAGCTGCCTTGCCGGAACGATTTACTTTTCTCCGTTAAAGCCGAGAGGCAGATCTTCAGCCGATACGAATGGTCCTGCCCTGGCTGTCGCCACCGTCTCAATATCGTGCCTGTAAATTTCTCACGGGCATCCTGGCAATTTCCACCCTCGGCACCCACAGGTCACCCTCTGGCAGCGGCAGATTTAACTCCGACTTCCTCAGATCCACCACAGGTGGTTTGTCTTTTTTTCCTGCTTTTTTTTTTTTGGGCGGGGAGGGAGGAAAACCCAATTCCATCTTGCTTTCTGCTCCAAAAAAAAAACTTTCTGGCATGCCAGGTCAGAAAACCCCCATGCGAAACAAAAAAGAAAACCCAAAATATCAGGTCGTGCTGTCTGCCAGCGCAGCTGGATGCTGCATTTTTTTGCTGTTTTGCCTTGATTTTTACGTTTTTTGCCAGGATATCCACCCCACAGCCAAGGACCAGGAAAGAAGGCACTGGGTTGCGGGTGTGTTTCAGCCCCGTTTCCCCCTCGCTCTGCCTTTCCCCTTGCTCGGCCGAGGTCCTCAAAGAGTTTTGTCAAGCAGAAAATGCCCAAGCGGCCGCGGGGCCAAGCCACCCATTTCAGACAGTGGTGAAATAGATGTCAGGGAGAGGAAACGTGGAGATGCTGCTCCGCGGAGATGCTGCAACATGGAGATGCTGCTTCTCGGCTCTGGAGAGGGCAGCGGCAGCTCAAACCAGCTCATTTCTCTGCCAGCAGCGGTGCCGGCTCTGAAAGGGTTTCCAGAGATGTTCCCATTCTCCATCCAGCAGCTCAGGGCCAAAGCGCATCCCCAGGAGAGCAGGGGCTGCAGGCAGGGATGAGAAATTCAATAAATTCTAAATCCATGCCCCGAGCACCCCGTCCTGCTAGCAAGGGCTGCAAGAGCTTTGCTTGGGAGAAAAATGCTTCTTCTGGGGCTGAAAGGCAACTGCAAAGGGGAAGGCTTTGGGGTGGGAGAAAGATGTTTGTCCTGTTAAGCTTTTGTAAGCAAAAACTAAGTTCCAGGCTTTAAATATCTGATTTTAGGGCTGAAGGAAGGAGAGTTTCGAGCCCCAGATCACCTTTGCACGGGGGTTGTGTGCCTTGGAAGGGTTCTCCTGCCCCATCCTGCAGCGACAGCTTTGCCGGCACTGCTTGGGTCGTGTCACGGCTGCTGCAGGTCCTTCTGGACATGGGCAGAGTTAAGGGGACGGTTTTTGCCTGGGGGAGCTCTGTGGAGTGAGGCAAAGAAGTGGAAATCGAGGACGTCCCTCAAATCCTGCCTGTACGACCTGCCCCAATCTCCCCTTCCAAGGGACAGTGAAGGGCAGAGTTAAGGTGACAGCAGTTTCAGGGACCACAGCTCAGTGGCAGAAGAGCAGGTCCAGAGTGACGGCTCCTGAGCTCACGGGGGTTGATTTGCTGTTGGATGGGTCTGAGGACATGTCCCCCGCCAGCAGCCCCTCGTGCAGCGAGGCACAGCCTCCATCCCCAGCGGTAGCCCAAAGACACAGCTGTCCATGGAGGTCCATGGGGCTATGGACCACAGGATCCATCCTGCTCCACAAGAGCTGCGCAGGGGCTTCCCCGGCCTTCTTGGCCCCACCACATTCCCATCCCCATAGCAAATAATTTAGCAACTCACAGCCCCAGAACAGAGATGAAACCCCAGCCCCAGGCAGGGTCCCACACTCCTGGGGACTGTCCCCTGGCCAGGGCTTGTCGTACGATATCCTTGCCACAAGATGGGGCCCGAAGATTGGGAATGCCAGCACATCTCCAAGTGCTTGGAGGGTCCTTGTGCCCTCTGGGCTGGCTCCAGGGACACTTGTCTGACCTCGACAAGGGCAAAGACCCCACCAGGAGATCCCTTGTGGCCTTTTAGGTGGCCTTTTTCAGCAGTCGGGTGGGTATATGGGGAGATGGGTCACTTCCCAAAGAGACAGGACTCAAAGAATGAAGAGGTTCACAGAGCAGGAGGGTTACCCTGAGGTTTTCAGCCCTCATGAGACCTAAAAATGACCATATTTCAAGCAGGGAGTGATGCTGCTGTGCTGTGAATTTGGAGTTGCCCCCAGGTCCCTAAGCAGGGCTGTCCATGGGGGGGCTGCACCCCAAATGTGTCATCAGATGGGGCAGCCTGAGATAGAATCATGAAACTCAGAGAACAGTTTGAGTTGGAGGGGACCTTGAAAGGTCACCTCATCCAACCTCTCCTGTAATGAGCAGGGACATCTTCAACTAGATCAGGTTGCACAGAGCCCTGTCTAACCTGGCCTTGAATGTTTCCAGGGATGTCCTGTCCTGCACCCAGGGTGCAAAGGAGTCCTGGGGATGGAACCATGGGATAATGGGCAACCCTGGAGCACCAGAAGCCAGGGCTGGAGAGGGGACATAAGCCATTTGACTGAATTCCCCCTCCAGCACTGGAGCTGACTGTACTCCACTCTCCATACTGTTTTCGGACCAAGTTGGGTGAGACAGGCAATCGTCAACTTCAGAGAGCACAGAAACATCTCTGGTGGCTTCAGGCTGACCAGAGAGGAGCTGAAAGGAAAACCAACCTTTGCAGCAGCTGGTGGTACACCCGGTTACTCTGCGGAGGTGTTAGCAAGGTGGAGAGGGCTGGATGAGAACTGCAACGAGATTGCCCCAGGCAGGGAGCATGGTAGAAACCAGCTCTCCCGCAGCAGGCACTTGTGTTTTGGCAAAAGGGTGGCCAAATCTTCCCCTCCATGGAGGCTGCAGCCTTGCAAAGCACCTTGGACATCCCACCTCCAACCCAGCTCCCCAAAACCAAGGGCTGGGGGGTTGCACCTTAGAGGAGAAGGCCCCAAGGCAACTCATTCCCACCTGCCCTAGGCATTAGATGGGACCTGGCGGGGGGAACATGGGAGGTGAACCAAGGAGCATGGGATGTGGAAGGATGCGGGGATGATAGTGCTCTGCCCCTGAGCCCCACGGGAAGCTCATGCCCATCTCTGCCCTCCCCTCACTTTCTCCACCGCACAGGCCACCGCAATGCCCAACACCAGGCTGCTGCTCCTCCTTGCCCTCCTCTGCGCCGCTGAGACCAGCCGGGCTCTCCGCCTCTACAACGCCGCCTCCATCTTCAGCTGCCTCAACACGGCCCTTGCCGAAGCCCAGAAGAGCCTCCCAGAGGAAAACGCCATCTTGGACAAGCGAGGTTTCGACTCCCCATCACCAGAGGAGGTGTCTGAGGAGGAGGAGAGGGAGGACGTGGTGGACGAAGAGATGGGGAAAAGGACATTCCCAGGGGAAGGCCATTACAAATATGTCTCCCAGGCGCAGATGAAGGGGAAGACATACCAAAACCGGGCCAAGAGCGACCGCCGCACCAAGGTTACCCTCTCCCTCGATGTCCCCACCAACATCATGAACATCCTCTTCAACATCGCCAAAGCTAAGAACTTGCGAGCAAAGGCTGCCGCCAACGCGCACCTCATGGCCCAAATCGGGCGGCGAAAGTGACCCCCCACAGGGCAGGGGGGACTCAGAGCAGGGCTGGCTGCATAGGGCCACCACCCACCCCCAGCCTGCCAGCCAGAGGGGACTGATGACCATGTATGATATCAGTGTTGTATATTTTTGACCCATAGAGCTACCTAATTTTCATATCTCTTGTTCATCCTTCTCTCCTTCCCAATATCCTCCATCCCTCCTGCTGGAAATTTCCGCACGCGGGGAAATGTCCACACCAGGGCAAGGGGACGTGTCGCCTCAGGAAGGTCCCTATTAAAGCTACGATCTCTTGAGTTTCCAATGCTTTGTTCTCCCATCGCCTCCACAGAGGGTTTGGTCGGGTTTGTCTGGGCCCGTAGGCTTTCCAAAACATCCCTCCAGCTCAACCTCATATCACTGTCCCCACCACGGTTCAGACCCTTCTCCCTCCCCATACGCAAGCTGTTCCTACACACAATCATCACTGCATTGGGAAGGGAAAAGCAAGACTGGTCAGGGGACCTCAAGAGGGATTTCCCAATTTCTCCTCCTGGGGAGTCTGTAGTTTTTAAGGTTGTCTTGCAACCACCCTTTTCCCCACCAGAACCTTCAGCAGTCGCAGCTGGGACAGCAGCAGGACAGTCCTCATTCACCCCACTCTTTTCCACCTTCCACTGAGCCCCAGCTCACCAAGCTCCCACCCCTTCACCTTGGACTATTTATCCCTTCCTCTAAATCTCCCTTTCTCTTCACCTCCCAGCCCAGCTCCAACAGGAAAATCCATCTCTTGGCCTGCATCTCTGCATGTAGCAGATGTGGGAGGTGGAGAGAAATTTGGCTTCTCCTTCCCCAGGAGATGTTTTCCAAGAGTAGCAAAGCACCTCTCACCAGCCCTGTCTGGGGCAAGGCCATGGGGAGCACTCCAGGTGGGGCATTAAGATGGGCCACAGGTCTTCAGTTGAAGGGTCGGCAGATGGACCGACCAGCCATCTGCAGAGACATAGCTGGAGGCATCTCCTCTCTGCCCCGCTGGGCATCCAGAGAAGGCCGAATTCAGCCCCAGCAAGCCCATGCTTGGGTGGCCAAGGCTCCTAGCTGACCCACAGCCCTGAGACACAGGACCCAAATTCAACTGAAGCCTGAAAAGCAAAACCAAAATAATATATCAGGTCCTTCAGCACCTTCCCCTGATGGCACACATCTCCAGCAGGCAACACACCAACATGCCCATAGCATCTCTGTGCAACGAGCCCCTCCTGCCTCAGCTCCAAGGGTGTACAGGTGACGTCTTTCCTTGTTGCAATCTGCAGCAGCCTTGGACTACATGGCCCTTTACGTACACTGTATACAACTTTACACATTTTTCCAGCCCACCAGCCTACACATCCATCCCCCGTGGCATATTGAGCTCTTGTGCAGCAGGACATAGGCATTGTCCCCATTTTACACCCAGGGAAACTGAGGCACACATGCATGCTCACATCTGGTCGGGCAAAGCAGGGCAGAGCAAGGTCAGCCCTGGCCAGAGCACCCCGCTGGAGGCACTCTCAAGCCTTTCTGGGGTTGGCCAAAGGTGCCCCAAGGTTCTCTAGGCTCAGCCTTTCTGATGCACAGGGTTGTCTAGAGGAGCCCTGGCACAGCGAGGAGCGACAAAGGGATTTGCTCAGAGAAATCATTGCTTTGAGCAGAAAGTTGAAGAGATTTTTCCCCTGTGCTCCCCAGTGAGGGCCAGTAGAGCACTGGCCCAGGCTGGAAACGGACTTTTCCCCGCCATCAGCTGCTGTGAGGATCTGCATCAGCCCTGCTTGGGGTCCTTTCCCAGCACCAGGTTAGACAAAGGGGAATGTCTCAACGCCGTGCTAGTGCTTGGAAATGAAAACAGCACATGCCTGAGGCTCACACTGGGTCTTTCTTCTGCTCCCCTTTAATGAAGGCAATTGACATTGAAGCGACACGATGAGAGCAGATGAGCCAAGACGTTTGCTGGCACCAGTGTCTGCTTGCACGTGTAAAGCTGAGATGGGGACAGCAGATACCAGCTGAGAGCGAGTGATGGGGAAAGCAGAGATCCTCCCTCCCCAGCTGCATCCCAGTGGGGGAGTCTCACCCACACCCGGCACTACCTTGGACAAACCCTTCCAAAATTAATCCTCCTTCTCAACCTCTGCCAAGCGAGACTGGGGATCGCTTGGAGGGGCTGAAACACAGGAGGAGGTCGGAGGAGCCAGATTTCCTGAGGAAGCTGGATGGAAATAGGAGCACTGAAATCTCCACCAGCACCCACCTGGGTCTGGGAGCCCACGGAGCCAAGGCCACCGTGCTAGGGAAGGACAGCGTTGCTCTTTGGGGTGCGTTTTGGTAAAAGTCAAGTGAGGATTCATTTTTTCCTGCCATTTCATGCAGCGATAAAACCCAAACTCTCTGTATTGCCCTCAAAAAAAGCTGTTTGTTCAGGTGTGGTTGCACAGCTGCTGCATGCTCCGTCTGACCAACATATCTTTCTGCTTCCACTGCTGGGTCCCTTCCAGCCTTTTCATAATCTTTCCCCCAGGCAGCCAGCTCTTCCCTGGCCTCCAGGAGCCCCCTTGTCATCCTTCTCCTCCTCCGTGTGCCCACACTCAAAGGCCTTCTTCACCCATATCAGAGCAAACCAGAGATGCTGCAGTGGTTTACGCAACCCCCCCGGGCTGATCCCCATCTCGGGATCAAGGAGGCCCCACGCCCATCTGGCGAGGAAAGGATTCCGGCAGTGTAGCTCAACGGGCATTGAGCACCTGGCCAAAAATGCACTCCCGCTGTGTGAAGAGGTACCCATCTTCACACACACAGGGTCTTGGCTAGATAAACCGAGCTGATTTCCAGTGGCAGTCATGGGTAGAGTTAGCCCGTGCTCCTCAGGACGGAGAGCACCGAGAACATGGTGGCCTTGCAAAGAGTTACATCAGGAGCTGAGCCCTAAGTAGGAGAGTGAGATGCACTTCAGGCTGCAGATACACCCAGAGGGAGCCATGAGAGACTCCTCCTGGAATGTCCAGCCCTGCTCCTGAGATGTCCTGTCCTGCTCTGAGTTGGGCCAGGTGGGGCTGTGTTCACATAGAGGCAGCCTCCATGTCTTAAGCCTAGATCAGATTTTAAAACTTGTGTTTCTGGCCTCTGGGACATCCCATGTCAGTGAGTTTCTTGCTTTCGTGTATGCTGCATGGAAAATAAAACCATTGTCCATTTGCAATGCGACGGTCTCATTGGTGCCTCTAAGTCCCGGCATTATGCCATGTACTGTCACCTCTCTCCGCAGCTGCCCCAGGTCCTCCAGGACATCCATCAGCCCCACATCATGTAACAGCCTCAGCATCTCTCGTGAATTTTTGCCACCGAACAGCTCTGATCCCTGTTTTAGAGAAGGGACACCGAGGAACAGAGCAGTCCCCTCTCCCACCGGTGCGCCAGCAGCGAACAGGTCCTGCGCTCCTCTCTGGCAGTGGGACCCAGCTCCATGGGGACAGCTCTGGTCTCTGCACTGACCATGGCCTGGGGCCAGGGAGGGGGATGCTGCAAAATTCAGGCATGGCCAGGGTAGCTGGGTTGCGTTTTCAGGAGCCAGCACCGCCCTGGAGCCTTCAGAGCCCGGCTTTCTCATGGCTTCAGTGCTGGAGAAGCCACCCCAGCCCCAGGACCTTACCCCAAGGCAGGAGCCCCCACCTGCAACCCCTGTCCATCCCCAGGAGATTCAACAGATGTGCTGTTTACATTTGGAAAAAGGGGGATGGAAAGTAGAAAGCACATTTCCAGCCCTGAAGATTGAAAAGAAAGTCTTAAAAATGAGCCTCATTCTTTAAAGAAATAAAACCAGATACTCTTCAAAAAAAAAACAACCCACCATTCAAAGCTCTTTTCCTGATTTCACAGAAAGTGCTCTTAGGCATCATGTGGAAAACAATGCTGCAGGAGGACTTAAAAGCCAAAGAAACTCCAAACTCCATGGGTCTGCAGGTGCAAGTCACTCCAAGCACCTGGATTACCTCACGTGGCTGCTCCTCCTGGGGCAGAAACACCTGAACCCTTTGCCAGCAGGTGCTAGCAGGAGGAGGAGTCCCTTCAGCTCTACCTGCTATAAAAGGCCCAAGAGGGAGGTAGACAAGGTGTGCCTTCAGTGAGGTGGTTGTGGGGAGGAGCCTAGGTGGTTCAGAGCCATGGTGAGTAGCCGTGGGGCTTGGGTTTCCTCTCTGAGGGCCATGGCTGGCCCTTCCCAGCTCTGGAGGAGGACGGAGCTGTAGGTAGCTTTTCTTTCCAGCTCAGGGAAGGTGTCTTGCCCTTGGGTGTGGGTTTCCTTGGGAATGAAAGTGGTTGTGGGTTATGGAGGAGCATACGGTGAGCCCTGGAGAAGGGTCTCCTAGGGGTGCTTGGGAGCTTGTGCTTGGGAGCTGGTCTCCAGAGCTGGGCTGGCCTTCCAAGCCTGGTTTGCTCCTCTTCCTGGTCTGGGGAGGATTATGCTGCTGCAATGACTTCAGACCTGCCTGTCCCCCTGCATGAAGATACTTTGAAGGTCTTGGTGGAGTTAAACCAAGACACATCTGATCCAAGACTGAGCTAGGTGCCCATCTGGATCTGCTGTGAGGCTGGGGCAGATGTGGAGCAGGGGATGAAGGTCTCCCCCTGTGGAGATTGGCTCAGCATCCCTGTTCTGGCCCCAGGGTGGTTGGTGGCTATGGCTGTCCTGGAACTGTTTGTGTCAGAAGAGAAATGCAGTGGTGGCTGAGGGCTGATACGTTAGACCTCAGCCCTCAGGGCAGAACCCTCTGCTAGCGTGTGGGCTGTTGCTGCCCTATTTGTGCTTGGTAGGGGTCCTGCTGTGCCAGGCTTCTTGCAAGAAAAGTTGAGAGTTGCTGTGCTGACTCTCCAGCAGCCCAGTGTCCTGCCCAGGCCACAGCTAAAAGCAGGCAGACTAAGCCTTTGGTAACCCCATCTGAGACTTCCCTACTCTGTAGCTCAGGGCTTCCTGAACTGGATGTGGGTTTTTTTCCCCAGTAAGTCTCAGTGGAAGTCTCTCATCCAGCCTCTCTGAACCCCAAAGCCTGGTTTTCACAGCCTCCTGTGCCAAGGAGTTCGAGGGCTCAACCACACTTTCTGCATGAGAACTCCTCCTTTCTCTTCAGGCCAAGAGCGGTTGCTTCATGGGGCAACTGCTAGTCTTGTGTGGAGAAGATGAAGAATTGGTCCCTACCCATCCTAGCTGGGATCCTCTCTAGCTGTCTCCAGCTAGCTAGAGATCCTGTGTGGCTGCATCTGGTCTAAATGGAGATAGGAAACTGCTCTGATAGTCAATACTCGAAGCCCAGCATTGTGGGCTTCTACCATCAGAGAGAGGCAGAGGTCCTCTACTGCTGCTGCCCATGTGGGTGGGGAGGAGTCTGCCCCTACCACCCTGGGAAGGGCCTGCGGGGAGTGTTAGCGCTGCTGCCTGAGGCTGGCTGGGCTGAACCATTCCCTCTGCCCCAGTTGAAGTACCTGGGAAGGCTGTCTGCGCCCTGTCTTCTGCCCCAAGGCAGGATCAGCAGAGCCAAGAGAAGAAATCGTGAGCAGTTGCACTTGACAGCTGTCACATGCTGGGCTTGGTGGCCTGCTCCTGGGAACAGGGCTGTCCAGCAATGGAATGAGAGTGCTGGGATGCAGAGGGACCTACCGCAATGCCCTAATCTCTGCATCTGCCTTCATGGGAGGTAAAGCATCCCTTCAGAGGGATGTTGCTAGTTCAGCAGCTTTTGGGTACCACCAAGCTGGGTTAGTGTTCCTCTTGTCTGTTGGTTGTTGGCCATATGCTCTATAAAGACACCCAGAAGTGCCAGCCTTAGTCTAACTTGTCAGGGCACATTCATAACCTCCTCTTCTCTCCTGCCCCCATGCAGAGGGAGTGTATTTCTGTCCACATCGGCCAGGCTGGTGTCCAGATGGGCAATTCTTGTTGGGAACTGTATTGCCTGGAGCATGGCATCAAGCCAGATGGCATCATCTCCCCCGCTGCATCCTCAGGGCAATCAAACTCTTCCTTTGGGACCTTCTTCAGTGATACGGGTTCAGGGAAGTATGTGCCCAGAGCAATATTTGTTGACCTGGAGCCCTCTGTCATCGGTAAGTCATGGGAGGTCTCCAAACCTCTTGGGGGGAGCAGGGGTGGGGAATACCTTCTCTGCCCTGAAGTGTAGTGTTGGCCACCTAAACTGCTGGTGAGACTGCCAGCTTCCATGTGAAACAGCATCTAAATTAGTGCAAGTAACTTGGTAGACAGTGGATCTTGTGCCAGTGACCTTCATGAGATCTCATCTTCCTCCAGATGAGATCAGGACTGGGACTTACCGCACGCTCTTCCACCCAGAGCAGCTCATTAATGGCAAAGAAGATGCTGCCAACAACTATGCTCGAGGCCACTACAGCATTGGGAAGGAGATCATTGATTCAGTTGTTGACAGGGCTCGGAAAATGGTAACAACTCTGTAGAGGGTCTTCTGCATTAGCACTCTGGTTGCTGTTGCCTTGGCCATCAAGAGATGCAACGGGGGGGAAGAATATCATGGTCAGCTTGACCATGCCACTGTGTTCTGGAGCAACATGATGGGATTCATGTGGGTGTGTGTCTTGCTGGTTGGGACTGAAGGGGAAAACAAGGGACTGAAGATGCCATCTTAGTGGCCTTCAGACTTTTCCTAACCTTCTCAACTGCTCGTGTCATGGGTTTCTCTCTGACCCAGTATGACACACTCTCAGGCCAGGCATTTTTCCCCTGATTAAATGGTAGATGATTTAAAAGCAGATGCATTTGCTGTGTCTAAGAGATCTCACCTGCTAGACATGGAAGCTGTAGTGAGGGGAAAAACAAAACAAAAAATGTGTTAAACTTGATGGTTGAACACAGTATTTTATCTTAACTGAAGTCCAGTGAGACCACAATAGCTCCACTCACTTGGTCCTTCTGGTCTTTTCCTTGGTGCTGCAGACTGAGCAGTGCAGTGGACTCCAAGGGTTCCTGGTCTTCCACAGCTTTGGGGGAGGCACAGGCTCTGGCTTCACCTCCCTCCTCATGGAGCGGCTCTCCGTGGAGTACAGCAAGAAGTCCAAGCTGGAGTTCTCTGTCTACCCAGCCCCACAGGTCTCCACAGCAGTGGTGGAGCCTTACAACTCCATCCTCACCACACACACCACCCTGGAGCACTCGGACTGCTCCTTCATGGTGGACAACGAGGCCATCTATGACATCTGCAACCGCAACCTGGACATCGAGCGTCCCACCTACACCAACCTCAACAGGCTGATTGGACAGATAGTCTCATCCATCACTGCCTCCTTAAGATTTGATGGTGCTTTGAATGTTGACCTGACTGAGTTTCAGACCAACCTGGTGCCCTACCCACGGATACACTTCCCGCTCACCACCTACGCACCCATCATCTCTGCAGAGAAAGCCTACCACGAGCAGCTGTCGGTGCCGGAGATCACCAACGCTTGCTTTGAGTTCTCCAACCAGATGGTGAAATGTGACCCGCGCCGTGGCAAGTACATGGCATGCTGCCTGCTGTACCGGGGCGATGTGGTGCCCAAGGATGTGAACGCAGCCATTGCAGCCATCAAAACACGCCGGTCGATCCAGTTTGTGGACTGGTGCCCCACGGGCTTCAAGGTGGGTATCAACTACCAACCTCCCACGGTGGTGCCCGGGGGCGACCTGGCCAAGGTGCAGCGGGCTGTCTGCATGCTGAGCAACACCACGGCCATTGCGGAGGCGTGGGCCCGCCTGGACCACAAGTTTGACCTGATGTATGCCAAGCGAGCCTTTGTGCACTGGTACGTGGGGGAGGGCATGGAGGAGGGGGAGTTCTCAGAGGCCAGGGAGGACCTGGCTGCCCTGGAGAAGGATTATGAGGAGGTTGGAAGGGACTCGGCAGATGGAGAGGAGTGTGATGAGGAATAGTATTTTTGACCTGTTGGAAGACAGTTTGGATGAAGCTTTTTGGATGCTACTCTTGCAATTCCTTCCAGAGAAGGGAGTTGTGGGCTGGGTCTGAGGAATTGTGACTTGGAAACTCTACAGCTTGCCCAAAAGCAACTCTTTGGTCAAGACTTGTGTATGCAGAAAGCTGGCTGAATAAATGGTGACCAGCAAAACTTCTCCTGTCTTGATGTGTGACCTAACTAGCTCATGGGAGAGGTGGGGGCGTGTGGCTGCAGGGTCGTTCCCATGTTTCCTTGGTCACTGTGGCCCTACCCATTGGGCTTTCCTGCCTGTAGGTGTTGGGCTGAGCCCAGCTAACTGGGGTGGGTGACAGCATGGTGTGATCCGTCTGCCCTGGGGTGAAACTGCTGTGTTAAAACCAACACTGGGGTGATGATCCCACTCGGGCACTGGCTCCCTGTGGCCTCTCCATGCGCTCAGTCACAGCTGGCTCTGGGTGTTCTGTGCTGTTCTCTGCTCCAAGGCTCACCAGGGAATGGGATCAGGCTTCTCTGGTCCCCTGCTGCCATGCAGAGCCTTGCTAAAGCAATCCATGTCCAGCTGCCAGGACTGGGACTGCCTGGAATTTGAACTGGACTCGAGGATGAGAATTTAAATAGCTCTGCTGTCTGTCAGACCCCTGCAAAGGCATCCAAACCACGTCCTAGCTCCAAGTTGTAAAGCAAAGAGCCACCTCCCCAGTTAGACTTCTTCCCTCTTGTGCTGGGTGATGGCTGTGCCCCAGACATGATGCTAGAATCCCTACAGACAAATAATGAGCTGAAAAAAACGGAGATTTAACCTGAGCTCTGTAGGTTTCCTGGACTGGAGCAGGTTATTTCTCCACTGGGGACTCTCCTCCCAGTAAGTGATCCAAGAAAAGGAGCTGGCTGGGTTATGGTGGGCGAGCTGGATCTGCAGTCCGGCTGTGATTGAAGGGCTGACAGTGTTGGCTCTGGGTTGCACTGGAAGAGGATTTAAACAGCCTTAGGCAAGGATGGTGGGAGGTGGTTATTATTAAAGCCTGTCTCCACTTGCCATTACTCAGCTGGGCTCCTGAGGGTGGCAATCTCCCAAGGTGGGAGCTCCTGGGGGCTGTCTCGCCTCCAGCTGCCCTCTGCTTGGAGGAGCCATGCTGTTGGGACTGGCAGACTGGCCATGTGATGGCTGAAGAAGAGGGAATGAGCAATCCTGTACCTCCTTTGAGCCTCCTGGCCCCACCAGATCCAGTTTTATGTGCTGGGAAATGCCTCTCTGTAGAGGGCTGAGGTAGACCTCAAAGTGATGCTCAAACCTCCCTTCAGAGTAAAATGAAAAGGAGGAAAAAAAAAAAAGGGAAAAAAGCAGAAAAGTGGAATGGCAGCTCTTCCTTCCCCTCCTGGGTACTGGGCCAGGGCCTGAGGGAGGGTTGGGTGATTTTTTTTTTTTTTTTTTTTTTTTTTTTTT
>VYZM01014758.1:322226-335434 GCA_013398915.1 Dromas ardeola
AAAAAAAAAAAAGAGGGGCCTGCTGGAAGGAAAAACATTCAACTTTTCTTCTGCAGGTTTTTTCCCCCACTTCAAATATGCTACAAGGTTTTTTGAGATCCCAGATCTCCAACATTTGCATCAAGATGAACTGCATTTTACAGACTCTGGCTATAGGCAGCCTATTGTTGTCCAGCTGATTTTCCCATTGGAAATACCATGTAAATGTTTAACTGTTTTATACCCAGGACAGACTCCAGAAGTCAGCAGATAAAAGGAAAAGTTCAAAAGCTGACTCGCCAGGAGTTACTTTGAAGTTTTCTTCCATTTGCAACATGCAAAGGGACACCATCAGATTTTCCAACATGTTACTTTTTTGCATTCACAATAAGGTGACAGTTGCATTATTCTTTACAAAAAGTTTCAACTAGATCAGCCAGCACTGCTCAGGGTTGCAGTTTTTTTAGTAACCAGATCAATCCATTTCAGATTCACAGCTGCAAAGCCTTTAGAGCAAGGATTCAATTAAAAAGCTAGAAGGAAAAGGGGACTTTATGTATTTAGTATCTAATCCCAAGGGTTTGTAGCAGACAAAGGCAACATGGCAGCTCACTCCTAAGGAAGAAAAAAAATAAAAAAACCCTAAAGGTCTCTGCAAGTTGCACTAGTTCCTTGTGGCAGCGTGAGGGTTGAAGTGTTAAACTTTAGGAAAAGGGCTAACAGCGTCAAAATTTAAACTTTAGTCTATCACATAGTTGTGTATCAAGATATGCTGGTTCCCCCCAAAAAAGTAAAACCCAACTTGCTTTAAAGAGGCAGAAACTTTGCAACTCTACAGACCCCACCTCAGGAGCTGCAACCTCAGAGTGAAAAGGAGCAAGAGGCCACTTAAATAGCTCTTCTCCAACCAAGTCCCTCACTTTTCCCTTATAAGGAGCAAACATTGAATCAATGAACCAGAAGGTAACCAGCAATCAACCAAAGCTGTTTGTAATTAACATCCCCAAGAGAAAGGAGAGAAAAAAAGAGCAAGCTGCTTAGCTCAGAACACTTGGAAAATATACACGTTATATTTTAAGTTTAGACTAACGCAAATAGAAGGCATGCTCTTACCATGGTGAGACTGGAGGCTTGCTAAGATCTAAGCAAAACAGCTGCTGCCCCTGCCTCTCCCTGCAACTTTATAGCCCAGGAAGGCTTGACTCCACCTGAATATAAAGAAGGTTTCTGCCAGCTTAAAGGAACAGAGCTCCTTTTCCTTTGCATCCCTAGAAATCGCAAGGGATAAAATGATCTGTTAGTGTCTAACCAGTGTGATTTCTGTGATTAAGCAGCCTTGGCTACAGTGCAATAGGAAGGATTTTTTATTTTTATTTTTTTTTAAGACCCTCAACTTGGGGCCGGGGGGGGAGTAGGTGTCAAAATTTAGGCTTGGTTACAAAGAAGGAAACTCTGGGGAAGTTTGTGTGTCCCCATATGATTCACTTTATCCAGCAGAAACAATCTGCCCCTTATCATTATTCAGAGCACTGCCACTGATATGCTGTATCTTGTCTATTTTTAGAGAAAATCACAATTTTTTAGCCTTTTTGCCGTATCCCCACTGATCTTCGGGAGAATCTGCTGACTTCTGCACCTCTGGGACATTCAAGTGTAGGCTCAGGCCCTCCGTTTGCCAACCTGCTGGCCATTAAGGGTTCGTTTTGCCGTCCTGCTAAGAGCTGAGGTAAGGAGACTCTGAGCCAGTTTTGGCCCCATCCTGCACATCAGTAGGTACGTCTTTAGACTGCTCTGGATCTGCCCTTAAGTCCCAGTACCACCTGTGTGGTTATTCGCAGCAGGTAGACAAGAGTGGTTAGTGGTAACTTGTTTACTAATAATTCCCTTATTTACCTCTTCATACCCCTATTGAAAGGTTCCCAGACCTTCTTTGGTTCGGCCATAGCTGCAACAGGTTGACAGCTCTATGGTGGGGGACACAACTATGTCACAACACGAGCACAGCCGGGCAGTCAAGGACAGGGAGTTTTTCCTCTGTTCAGCATTTGTGAGACCCTCTCTGCTTACTGTGTCCAGTTTGAGCTGACCGGTACAAAATAGACATTGGTAGACTGGAGCAAGTCCAGCATAGCCCACCAAGCTGGTCAGATTCGGAGTACAGGACATAGGTGGCCAAGGTACGTGTGGGGCTTGAGAAGAGGATACCTTTCAACTCACCATGAAGGTGGTCAGACATTGGAGCAGGAACCTAAAGATGGGGGAATTTTCATCCCCGAATATATTCAAAACTCGCCTGCAGGAGTCCTCAAGCAACCTGTTCTAAGTTGACCCCAAGGAATTTTTAGGAGGCAAAATTAACCCTCTCACCAAGGACCTGTACATAAGGACCTGATTGTGAGGACATCTCCAGCCGTAGGGTGAATTTCTGTAGAGAAGCTTTATTTCCTTTTGTACTGTCAGCAGCGCATATGGGCTCAGCTGAGTATTCGCCCCCCAGCTCTGCCAAGGTATGGGGACAAGACCACAGGACAAAGAGATGAGCTGACCTGCAAAAGGCAGGCATTTATGGAAGAGTTCTCCTCTACTGGCATGTTCAGCCCAACCTCTGCCTCTGAGGGCAGATGGGAGCATTACCCTGTTCCTGCTTGGGGCTATGCCATGGATCTAGCGAATACGAGCCAAGCAGGTTGAGCACATGGCTATGCCTGTTTTGGAAGTGGGAGAATTCAGCCGTAATTGGGTCAGGCAGGGTTCTTTTGTTAGACGGAGCATCATGCAAACACTGCTGTCAGCGTTGTGGCCTCCAAACTTCTGCTGGGAATAAAGGTGGCCCCTGAGTACAGAGAAGCTACTCATTTCTGGCCTGAACCAAGAGCCTCCCAAATGCGTGCACCAAGCCTGCCAGTCAGACAAGATCTTCTCCTTCCAAGAGACATCCGTTCCTCAATGAGAAAAGAGAAAATCAGAAATTCAGGCATTTTAGAGCATGAAGCATTTATCCACTAAATGATGTGGTTTTGGTCAACCCCAAGTCAAAAAGATTTGGGGCTTTCTGTCTTTCTTGGGAAACGGAAAGCAAAAGAGAGAAGTGCTATAGTGTGCTGGTGACAGAGAAAACCTGGCTGCGATCTCAGCTCCAAGACATATTTAGAACGGCACCAACGAAAAGGACAGAGACCACCCCCCCGGAGGACCCGTTGCAGCAGCTCCCGGCCTTTTTATAGCCAGACCTCACAGCTGCTGCCTCCTTTCTCCCACTCTCGCATCCCAAATATTGCCTCCTCGCTCTCCCTTGTCGTCCTATTGCTGTCCCCACCATGTGGTCTGGCACCAGCTGCTGTTCGCCACTACGGAGCAAATCCCTGCCCATGAGGATGTGGGTGGCATCCCAAAACAACGCCAGACAAGTGTCCTGAGATGGAGGGAAGAACTGATCAGTGGCCACATTCTGGGCAAGCATTTGACTCACGAGGCTGCTGAGGAACAGAGAAGGTACTGCTTTTGCTGTCCTACTTTGGAGAATGGCACTTAAATGTCACCTTTTACACCTGTCACTTGCTTTTGTTAGAGGATCCCCCCATGGAATCAAAAGGATTTGTTCCTGGGAAGAGAACATATTTAATTCAATATTAATTTATTTAATTCAATATTAATTTTTGGTGTTGCCAAAGCAGGAAAAAGTTGGGGGGGCGGAAGGTAATCTCACTTTGCTTCACGCTGAGCCAAATGTGTGATTTTTCAGTATTTTTGGTTTGTTGGCTGAACTGAAAAAATAGTGATTCATGTAGTTCCAAAATCCACCATTTCAGAAATAATTTGCTCCCATGTTTAATTGCTCACCTAGTTAAATTTGCTCCCTGTTTCACATGTGAATTTCCCTCGCCTCAGCTTCCAGCCACTGGCTCTCATTATGCCTTTTTCTGGGGAGTGAAAGCTGCCAACTTTACACACCCTCATCCCCCCGAAGGCAGT
This sequence comes from Dromas ardeola, assembly GCA_013398915.1. Lineage (NCBI taxonomy): Eukaryota > Metazoa > Chordata > Aves > Charadriiformes > Dromadidae > Dromas > Dromas ardeola. The sequence continues at coordinate 326,178 of VYZM01014758.1, forward strand.
TGTTGTCTTTTCAAGTGAATTCAGCACTGGCCAAGTATGCAGAACAACAGTCCTAGAGATCTCCATCCTCCACTTTAGCCTGTACTGCCAGATCCCATTCCCGGCGGGTCTCCATCTGCCTCCGTTGTCCTCCAGAGGCACGAAGCCACTAACAACATTAATGGGAATTCCTCAGTGACCTGGGCAAACCTGGGCTCATCCCAATTAACGCCACTATCCACTAACAAGCCTGTAATGGGGAAGGAACCTGCCCTGTGCCAGCGGTTCCCAAAGCTCAGCCGGCGGCGAACACACATCTCACAAGGTCGTTGCCACCCTCAGGAGCTTTGGTGGCCATCACATGGTGGCCCTGCAAAATTTGCTGTGTGGCCTTCAGCCTCACGTCTGATGAGCAAATGAGGAGCATCCCAAGGGGCACCCGCTTATTGACGGGCCAACTAGTCTTCTGGACACCCCCGTTTCTCCTTGTAGGGAGGCCTCAGGCCACTGCTACCCTAATTTAGGTTTGCCAGGGCTGGCTTTGAAGCGCTGCTCCTGATAGCGGTTGTCCTTTATCTGTCATGCAGTGAGGCCCCAACCTCAGCTCAGGCATCTGTTACTGATAACCAGAGATGATTTATCCAAGCATTAGCCTGTGTATCTCTAGCATTTCACTCGGTGTGTTTCTGTCCATGCACGGTTTGGTTTTATACTGCCTGGCCTTGGCGTCAGCCTTTTCTGCTTCGCACACACGAAGGGTACAAGCAGGGACAGCTTCGCGTGTTTTGCTTACGTGGTTTCCTACCCCTGCCTCCAATGTACAGATTTTGCTTCAGCCAAACTCCATCGGCAAACACGTCCTTGCAAGGCGAGACAGCGGAGCAATTTGGATGCAGGGTGTTCCATTCAGATACACTACAAAAAAAAGAATTAAACTTGCCACAAAAGTAAATTACTAATACAGTACTGTCAAAAGAAGCATTCGGCATCAGTAGGAACTTTTGACGCTCTCTATTGTAATGCAAAAAGTTGCAGCAAAAAGTGATTAAAACTGAAACCCTTCATTTCAAGGCTAATAAGATGGGATGTTTTGACAATCCAACTTCTCCCCCACTCCCCTCATTTTTCTTTCCAAATAAAACCCTGGCAGACCCATCCCGTTCCGCTAGACAGCTCGATTGGAGTGGAACTGCATATTTCAGCAGAACACAGTTCCAACAGAATTCCCCCAACCAGCTCTGCCTCAAAGCTGTTCCCGTAACCGAGGGTGGAGAAAGCCCCATCTCTTTATTTGTCTCTGCACAGCTGTGTTTCTCCTCTGCGTTCCCTAAAGCAGATAGGAACCAGCTGTGGGGTACGGGCTTCTTTGCGGTGGGGTTAGACTGTAGCAATAGCAAGTGCACAAGGATATATTTTTATTTATTCTCTAGTTGCAAAGGGTTATTTCTACTCTTCTCCCTTTAATTGCCTCACCAGTAATGAGGTAAATGCTTTAAGGAAAAACTTTCTTCTAAAGTAACTTGAAAAATGGTGGACTTGCATGGTTTAATGAGTTTCAGGGTGGCTGTAAGGTGTCAGGCCAAGCTCTGCCTCCTGCTCCCAACCGTGGCCACGAGCGGCTGCTCAGAGAAGTGTAAAGAGGCGGGAAAATACATATAACATATCCCCTGAAATCTCTCCTCTGAGTTTTGTTCAGCTCAGGGGCTTTCGGAACTCCATGTGGTTTCTACATAACCCTCAATGCATTTCCCTGCCACCAGTTTGTCCCGTGCCCTTGAACCTTGTCCAACGTTAGAATCAGCTCACAGGCACTTTTAGTTTCAATTTGTTCAGCAGGACTCTGAGGAACTAACTTCCTGCTGCGTGACTTGTTTTCACCTGTCCGATATTTGGGTTTTTCTTCTTGATCTCTCTCCTGCATTTCCCTGTCCACAAAGCTGAAACCACCTCAACAGTCAAGAGCATGTGTGTGTGTGCACATCTCTTGAGGAAACGGAATTGTGTCTTTTTCTCTGCCAATAAAGTGATTTTATCTGGTTCTGCAGAGGATCCCAGCACCTCTCTGCTCTCTTAGTAGTTGATCCTACTACCAGTCTTGCAAGTTTTTGTTTTAATTTAAGAGATTGAGCCAGAATCCCCATCGTTCACTTGGGCATCGCTGTTAGTCCTCGCTGTGGAGCTGCCTGGTGCTGCATTTCAGCATTGATTCAATTTGTTATTGACCCTCTACGAAGGGCCCTTCTCAGTGAGACTTTTCCTTCCCACCTGTTTGCACATGGGAAAACATTGATTAGAAAAGCTCTTGCCAAGTCCACGACCAGTTTAGGAACGTAGTCTTAGCGCTTCCCTTCGTGGTAAATGCCAGAGCTACCAACGCTGCCTTTAGTGGGGCTGAAAACTGAAGCTTTGCATTAAGTGTTTTGGAAGAATTAGATTTCAGCACAGAGGTTTAATTTGAATTATTGGGATTAATTTGAACGTGCGGTGTACAGAAATCTGTTGCATGACTGGAAGATGTGGGTAGACACATTTGATTGTCCAGGCTGTTCTTGGCTGCATGGGATCTTCTCATTCCTGCACATATCCCTGCTCCCTGATGGAAAAAGGATTGTTTTGGAGCTGCTGAAACCAAATCCACAGCAGTGTCAAAAGGGCTTCGTAATGTTGTAGCTAGAGACCTGTTCCCCTGCTGTGCTGGGCTGCACAAAGGAGTTTTTCCTTTCCTATTGCCACAGACAAAGTTAATAGATGACTGATGATTCTGATTACTTGCAGTTCACGGGGCTTTTCCAATGGTCCTAAATCTCTGACAATGATAAATGCTGTCGTTAAGCCAACGTAAACAACCATATTGAAGATGTAAAAGCAAAACACTTTTTCCTTCATCTTCTGAAAGTTGAAATGCATTGTAAAAATACACTTGGGGCTGTGCTACTATTAAAACTGGGGTTTTTAACATGGGTCAGCTCTCTGGCTAAGATAAAACAAAAGCGAGGCCCAACTATAATGTTTGTAGAAGGTGCAAGGAGTGAGAAGTGAGAACGGAAAGGTAGAGAGACTTGGATTATCCGAAGTAATTTGCCCTTTTTTTTTTTCTAAAAGGAATCAATTCTGCATAGTGTGCAACAGCTGATAGAAACGCAGCACTTGAAGCTTACAGCGGCAGTTTGGCCAGCTTGGGTATCTCATGAGCCTCATGGAAGTGCTCTGAAACCTTTCCTGAGTTGTTTGTGTCACTTGGCAGAGTTCCTGTCATGGCTGTGAACCACACGTATTATCGAGCCTGATGCTTGCTGACTACCTGGAATGCAAGGATAATTTTCATGTCGTTTTATGGCCCTTATTTTCTAGGTGGTTTTTTTTTTCTAGATGAAAATACAAATCAGGTTGGTGGGTTTTTTTAAATGCCTCTAAATACTGATGGTGACACACTCCCTAATCATGTGCAATTTATGGCCTAAGGTTTTATGGCACTATAAATGTCTAAGCTGCCTTGAATCCTCCAGATGACTACTTTCGAAGTAGTGTAAGTGCTTAAATGAGCAACGTTGCCAAGTGTATAAAATTCTACAAAATAACTTGCCGCTTTGAATCCTGAAAGAGATCGGTGTCAACGAAGCGTGCTTTAATCTTTGCCTAATTAAGTCTGCTTGTTTGAGAACCACAAGTCCTTAATGCATGTGTTACTAATCCCCTGCCTAATCCGAAAAATCTTTCCAAAAGGGAATAGTCCTAACAAGACAGACGTTTAGGTCAATAGAGTCTCTACTACTCCTTGCTGAGAGTGGGGAGGAGGAAGCCTAGCAGGCAAAAGCCCTCCTTTGAGCAAAGTCTTTTCGGGCCTCAAAGATGAAGCATGGAGCTGGAGCAAAGCTCAAACTTAAGATTTCTCCTGAAGCACCATGACCTTCTTATGCACGGAAACTGTTTTGCAACCCCTGACAGCACGTGGAGCAGGTAGGTGCTGTAGCAACAGTGGGCCTTCCACCACCCTCTTAGCAAGCCCCTCAAGCAAGTCAGTAATTCCAGTTGTGCACCACTCATGAGATCCCATGGATACCATGTGGGCACAATCTTCAAGCATGACTTGTCTTCAATGGACACTGGGCTGCCCAACTCCATCTTTAGTGGTGTAAACAGCCTCAGACACTACCAGCGACTCGGCCATAAAGTCAGGACGCGGCCTGAAGCAAGGCAGAGATTCTGTCCTGACCATCACAAAAGAGGCTGGTTGTACCAACCAGTGTTGAGCTAAATGCCTGACTTTGAGATAATATCTTTATAAAGCATCCTAAATCCACTTACGCTTATTAAGACAGCAAGGTCTGGTGAGCGCACAAACTGCACAAGTAGTAGTTATCAGGGCTATGCAGCTGGTAAGTCTCATGTGTGAGCCAGGGGAAGAAGACGCAGGGTGAGGCTGGCGCGTTCAGCTGAAGACTCTTGCTCATGTGCTGATTAGCAGAGTCTTGTACCCCTCCTGCCCCGTGCTTGCCCTCATCCTGCTGGGATGAGAAGCTGGGGATCCCCTTGGGCACGATGTCTCCAGTCTGATAGGCACTGCCATACGGCAGAGCGAGGGAGGAATGTGTGAGAGGCGGATCTCCACAGCATTAGGAAGGAATTTCTTGGGCAGCCTCTGGCTCCTCTGATGAAATCACTGCTGTTGCTGCTGCCTCTCAGCAGGGAATGGAAGCCGTGAAAGGTTTCTTTCACAGAACATCTCGGTTTGCCTCTTCCCTGGTCCTACTCAGGGGTTCTGGATTTCCATGTCTGCTGGACAGGGTGGTGTGCAGGTGGACAGTGCAGTACTGCCTCGAACATGAGGTCCAACCACAAGGCCCTGGTCCCATAGCCAAGCAAATGAACGAGCTCCTCTGGGTCCTTCACTAGTGAGAGCGGACTAGGGGAGCAGCTGTCTAGAGCATCCATCTAGCTCCAGAGCCCACAGTCACTGGAAACATACCAAAAATCGATGGAAAGCTAATGAAGAGGATTATAAGAGACATGAGAAGGATCCCTGAGCTGGACTGGCTTCTCAGCTTTCCTAAAATGTTTGCACTAGGAATCCTGTGGCCCACGATGAGAGGTTCTTCCCTTTTTCTTCCACTGTTCAGCAGATGCTGTGATTGCTGTGAGTTCAAGGACAGTTGTAGGTGAGTCTCTGCAATATAAATTAATCTAATATAAAGACTTAAGACCCTTCTAGAGGAAAGGAACAGTGACTCTCACTTTCAGCCTACCTCTCCCTGTTCCGTTCCTCTCTTTCCCCTGCCACCTGGACTCCTTTTTACTGCAGTCTCCAGTGAACATGATTTGCTACAGTTGAAATTCAGATTGGTGTCCACTGTTGTTCTTTCACAGTGAGCCGCATGTCAGTGGGAAGGGAGATGCTGCCAGCAGTCTGGGACTGATACACCCCTGGGAAGGTAACACTGGTTTTGAGCGCTGGTTAATGAGACTTCCAAAAATGGCAAAGTACGATGGGTGCGGAGCAGAGGCCATCTGAGTTCTGCTGGAAGATGGATGGAGACTTTTTTTGTCTTGAACATGTACCTGAAAGGCAAAGACAGGTGGGTGTGACAGAAGTTGATAACAAGGCAGACCTGACTCTTGAGTTCAGATTTCAGGGTATGTTTCTCTCCCCAGTCTGGCCACAGCTCAGTCCAATTGTGATTGACTCCAAATGAAGAGTGGCCTTCAAAAATCTATGTTTGGACTGAATACTCATCTGTAGCAGCCTCCCAGAACCCCTCTTCTACTGGCTGCTGATCGGTGGATCGTGCAAGGGTTCCTGGTCATTCAGATCCAAGCTGTAGCTCTGCAAATCAACTTGAAGAAAGGGAGACCTGCCAGCTTCCACAGGCAGCTCCATGCTGACCTCCCACCCCACCCTGGAGCACTCGGGCTCCACAGGAGACAAGAAGGCCATGTCATAGATGTAGGACATCACCAACCACAGCCTGGATACCCAGCATCCCACTTGTACCTGCTGATGGGGTGGTGTCCTCTCCCATCGCATCCTTGGTTTAGCAGAGACTTCAGTATTGACTTCACCAGGAGAGACCGCATCCTCGGATATGCTTTGCCCTCATGACCTACATAGCTATCGTTTCAGCAGAGAAGGCCTGCCACAAGCACCTCTCAGACCACCAATATCTGCGCAGAGTTCCCCAACTAGATGGAAAAATCGTTTGATAAGTCCGTGGCTCACTGCCTGCTGTACTGGGGCGGGATGCAGTGCTCAGGGATGCAGCTGCAGCCACTGCAGGATGCAAAAAACAGGAGGTCTTGAGAGACTGGAAGCTTTTCAAAACCAAGGAGGACACACCAGTTTGTGGATGGCTGCTGCAGAAACCAGGGTCCAGCTGCACAGGAGAGGTCTCTGAGGTAGGAAAGAGCTATGGAGAAGGACTGGAAAGACGTGAAAGAATTTGGCTGGTGGAGATGAAGTGTATGAATTTCTATCAGTAACTGTAAGCCAATATAAATGAAATACCAAGTGAGGCAATACAACTTGCTAAACTGTTTAGGTTTGAACAAAAATAGAAACTTCACAGTTTTGTCATGTTAAGTCTGCACTGGAATAAAATAAGCAAAATTAATTCCCTTAGTTTTGGCATAATATCAGTGCTGAGTCTGACTCTTTTGGCATACTCTGCTGAGGGTAAGCCTGGTGTATCGAGTATGCTTAGTCTTTCTCCCATCCCAATGGTACATTTCAAAATAGAAGCACAACTTCTTTCTAAAAACCTTCAAATCTTTGTCTCGCATATGGTTATGCTAAACCTTTTGGCAGGCTGCTCTCTTCAGCTTAAAGAGGGGGCATCTACTTTTTCTGAATCGAGCTGCAGGTTGCACTTCAAAAGGTAGACGTGTTTTTTAGTATCTCTGAAGAATCCATTTCTGATTCATTACCAAAATGCAGCCAAGTCAGTGAAATGCCTTGTGCATATGTGGGGTTTTTAATGGGTTTCAAAGCATTTCATCCAACTGCTACACAGAAGTTGAGATCAACCTGCGACTGAAATGAACATGATAAACTATAAAAGGCCATTCCAGCATAGCTGCCTGGGGTGCCAGCATTGTTAAAGGGAGACCTTTCTGCCAAAACTGTCTGGTCTAAAGGCAGATTTGCACTCCAGAGGAGATACTTCCAATTTATAAGCAGCAATAAACCATAACCCGCCCTCTCTTATAGGAACAGTTGGAGCTGCCATTCCATGAGGGGAGAGACACCATCCCCTCCACCACAGCCACTATCCACAGAGGGAAAGGGCTGAAATGGAGGAAAATCAAAACCTCAGCCAAGTGGGAAATGTTTCCAACCGATACCCTCACCTGAGCATGTCTAAACTTTCACCCAGTGTCTCATTCAAAGCACCACTTAATCTGAAGTGGGACGGGAGGAACCATGAAGGTTCCTGATCGTTTTTCAAGGGAGAGTTTCTGGGGTTTGCTAGCCAACATCTGTCTAGCCAAGGCGTCTGCTTTTCTCCAGCGTTATCAGAATTGAAGACCCCGCTGCAAATGGTTTACACAGTGGTTTCGTGCACATGGCTCAGGGACGACGGACCACAGCCTGCGAGATCCCACCCGCCCTGCGCCAGCGAACAGGAGACGAAAATCCCACCTTCTTTCTTTGCATGGTGTTGTGATGCTGGAGGGGGCCAGTTTGGTCTGAGCACATCCCATGTTGTCCGGAGAGAGGGAAAACCCTGTAAAAGTCAGAGGGAAAAGGGGACAGGGAGTGCAGGTAGGCAGCTCTATGAAGGAGCTGCTGCCTCAACCCCATGCCCAGACCCAAGGCACACCCCTGAGCTCACACTGTGTTTGTAGAACTGTAGAATCACAGAATGGTTTGGGTTGGAAGGGACCTTAAAGATCCCCCAGTCCCACGCCCTGCCCTGGGCAGGGACACCTCCCACCAGCCCAGGTTGCTCCAAGCCCCGTCCAACCTGGCCTTGAACCCCTCCAGGGATGGGGCAGCCACAGCTTCTCTGGGCAATCTGTTCCAGTGCCTCACCGCCCTCACAGCAAAGAATTTCTTCCCAATATCTCATCTAAATCTCTCCTCTTTCAGTTTAAAACTGTTCCCCCTCGTCCTGTTGCTCCCCTCCCTGATCCAGAGTCCCTCCCCAGCTTTCCTGGAGCCCCTTTAGGGACTGGAAGGGGCCCAAAGGTCATAGAATCATAGAACTGTCAGGGTTGGAAGGGACTTTAAAGATCATCTAGTTTCAACCCCACTGCCATGGGCAGGGACAACTCCCACTAGACCAGGTTGCTCCAAGCCTGGTCCAGCCTGGCCTTAAAAACTTCCAGGGATGGGGCTTCCACCACCTCTCTGGGCAACCTGGGCCAGTGTCTCACCACCCTCATGGTGAAGAACTTCTTCCTAACATCCAAGGTCTCCCCGGAGCCTTCTCTTCTCCAGGCTGAACCCCCCCAGCTCTCTCAGCCTGTCCTCCCAGCAGAGGGGCTCCAGCCCTCCCAACATCTCTGGGGCCTCCTCCGGCCCCGCTCCAACAGCTCCGTGTCTCTCCTGTGCTGAGGCCCCAGCGCTGGAGGCAGCACTGCAGGGGGGTCTCCCCCGAGCGGAGCAGAGGGGCAGAATCCCCCCCCGGCCCTGCTGCCCACGCTGCTGGGGATGCAGCCCAGGCTGTGGGGGGCTTTCTGGGCTGCCAGCGCACGTTGCCGGCTCCTGTTGAGCTTCTCATCCCCCAACACCCCCAAGTCCTTCTCCTCAGGGCTGCTCTCCATCCATTCTCCGCCCAGCCTGGATTAGTGCTTGGCATTGCCCCCACCCATGTGCAGGACCTTACACATGGCCTTGTTGAACCCCGTAAGGTTTGCACAGACTCACCTCTGCAGCCTGTCCAGGTCCCTCTGGACGGCATCCCTTCCCTCCAGCACATTGACCACGCCACACAGCTTGGTGTCACCGGTAAACTTGCCGAGGGTGCACTAAGTGTTTTAAACCACTCGTGTGTGCTTTGAGGGGGGTGACATGATTTTTTTAAATTTGAGCTGATTTCTGAGGTATGGGGCTTTCTTTTGTGGGGGGGCAGTTGTTTCTCCTCCAAATTCTTGTTGATTTCTACCTCCCTTTGTTGAGAACGAGAAAGTTGCTGCCCTCCCCGGGGCAGCGGGGTCCTGGCTTTGCCTTCGCTGAGGAGAAAAGGCTGAAGGGGAGGAGGGAGGGCGGGAGCAGAGGGAGCGCAGCGCTGGCCGGGACGGAAAGCCGGCCATAACGGCTCCGTGCATCAGTTTCACCTAGG
>VYZM01014758.1:335643-389638 GCA_013398915.1 Dromas ardeola
TCAGAGCCGCTCCCCCTCCGCTTGCCCCGCCCCCGCGTCTCCTAGCAACGCGCCCCGCCCGCCGCGCTGATTGGCCGCCGCCGCTACCGCCGCCATTTTCAAACCGCCGGTTCGCCGCCGCTGCCGCCATTACCCGTCGAGCGGAGGCGGCGCGGTTTGGTCCGGTCCCCGCCTTCCCCGGCGCGACGTGTCACCATGGAGGCAGAGCCCGTGGGCCAGAAGCCCCCTCGGCGGAGACGGGGCAGGGCTAGTGCTGAGGCCCGCGCCAGCCGCTCGCCTCCGGCGGACAGCACCCCCGGTGTGGCCGCCTCCTGCAGCCGGTAGGAGCCACGATCCTTCCCCGTCCCCCCGTCACGGGCTGGAGCCCCGCCAGCCGCCCGCGGTTCCCCCTGGGTCATGCGCGCCCCGCTGTCTTATAAGGGGGGCCTCCCCTCAGCCGGTAGAGGACTCTATGCTCTCTTGTCTTGTGAAGGGAAAGCCCTGTCAGGCTGTGGGGGACCCCTCGCCCTCCTATCTTACAAGGGAAATTCCCTCCCTCCGGCTGTACGGGATCCCCCCTCGTGTCTCATAAGGGAAATTTCTCTCCTGCAGGCTCTAGAGGATTCCTTGCCTTCCTACCATATGAGATGGACACTCCTTTCCTTCCCTTCCCCCTCCATGTTGTAGGGGATGCCTCCCTCTGTCCTGTAACAAAAAACACCCCTCGCTCACCCCTAGCAGGCTTTCCCTCCTGTCTTATAAGCTGAAAGCTTCTGTGAGTTTAGGGGATCCCCAAGTATCCTGTAATTAGGCAAGGGGTCCATCAATGCCCCATCTTACACGCTAAGAGCGATGGAGGGGCATTCCTCAGGTCATAACTGGTTTACCTGCCTGTTTCTGGCCCTTAATGGGGGGGTAAGCTGCTCCTGTCTCCACCCCTGCGTGCCAAACTATCCCCAGGCTTTCATGCAAAGAATTTCCATCTCCCTTATTTCTTGTGGGGGTGTCTGGCAGGCTGCCACGGCGCACATCAGTTTGGGAGATGGAGGAGAGGATCCTTGTTGCTCCTGGGGGTGGGAATAATTTGGGAGTGGGGTGTCTTTTACATCCCCTGGAGAGATTGGCTGAGCCTCCAAGATTTCTGCAGACCATAACACCAGATCAACTCGTTCTCCTGGGCACGGAGAGACCCACCTCAGCTCCCGTGTCAGCCCTGGCTTTTACTCCGATTTTTAAATCCCTGTGTGTGCCATCTCTTACTGGTATTTTGGTATGTTGAACTTGTGAGACTTTCCCAAGACCACCCAGTGAAAGAAACTGTTACTTAAGTTAACCTGAAGATAAGCTTATCTGTGTTGACCCCAATAATGATACCTGGATGTGTTTATAAGTAGCTTGTGCCCTATCAGCAGCTGACCCCTGAGTGACCCATCTCCTGCTGACCGGTATCTAGACAAACCCAGATTGATCAGTAGAGACTTGTGTTTTCTGTTGCCCTCAAGGTTAGGAAATAACCTCTCCAAGCATGCAGGTGATGTAGAAACCACCCATTTCTGACTAATGTGGGTCTAGTTACCTCAGCCCAGTTTCTACCTCCAGATGCTGTATTTGGGCAGAGGTTCACTCCTAGATGTGATTAGGGTCTTGTCCTTGTTTCTCTGTTTCTTTGCGCCTGATGGGGGATTTCAGCCCTTCGCATCCCAGCCTGGCAGCTGCTTGGGTGGGAGTGGTGGGAGCTGCTCCTGCTCTGCTGAGACCCACTTGCAGTGCTGCCTCCAGCTCTGGAGTCCTCAGCACAAGAATGTTATGGTCCTGTTGGAGTGGGGCCAGAGGAAGCCCCGGAGATGCTGGGAGGGCTGGAGCCCCTCTGCTGTGAGGACGGGCTGAGAGAGCTGGGGGGGTTCCGGTGGAGAAGTGAAGGCTCCAGGGAGACCTTCCAGCCCCTTCCAGTCCCTAAAGGGGCTCCAGGAAAGCTGGGGAGGGACTCTGGATCAGGGAGGGGAGCCGTGGGACAAGTGGGAACGGGTTTAAACTGGAAGAGGGGAGACTGAGATGAGATCTCAGGAAGAAATTCTTTGCTGTGATGGTGGTGAGCCCCTGGCCCAGGTTGCCCAGAGCAGCTGTGGCTGCCCCATCCCTGGAGGGGTTCAAGGCCAGGTTGGACGGGGCTTGGAGCAACCTGGTCTGGTGGGAGGTGTCCCTGCCCATGGCAGGGCGTTGGAACTGGTTGATCTTTAAGGTCCCTTCCAACCTAAACTATTCTATGATTCCTGCAGCCTTGATTATGCCATGGGAATGAGTGAAAAGAAGCTGACTGGGGCAGTCCCTTGTTTCGAAACCTGGTGAAATTCCCCACAGGCTTGAGTGGATGTTCTTTATTAGGTGACTTAAATCAAAGCAAGGTAAACGTCCGTGAGCTTGGTTTCCATAATGGCCAGTTTTAGTAACCATTGTGTGTTCTGGATGGCAGAATGTTTTAATGAAGTTTTAAAAATAAATGTTTTCATAGGAACATGCTTGGGTATCATCTTGAAGATCAAATTGTAACTCCTTAATTACTGCACTTGAAAAGAGTAGCATAATTGAAGGCTTCAGTGATCTGGTGAGGTGATGAAACACACTGGCTCAGTTTCTGGGATGGTCGCGCATTCCTTTCTGAGGCTTGTCTGTGTGGTGAGGCCCAGGCAAATTGTGATAAAACTGGGAAAGGAGCTTATGCAGATAAGACATGTATGTATTAAGCCTTCATCTGGAGACTTGCAAGCAAAATGATGCCAGCTCTGCACCTAGATGTGGTCTTGCGATGTAGGCAGAGCGATTCAAGAAGTCGCTGGCTTGAGGCTTGTTCACAGAATAATAGAAAAATTTAGCTGGTTTGGTTGTGGGGGAAAAATATTTTTCCTTCCAACTTATGGGAATTTTCCTTGCTGCAGCTTGTGCACGTTGCCTCTTTCCATTCTGCTGTGTGTGCCCAAGAAGGGTCTGTCTCTACCTTCTCTCTGCCCCCTTTTAAGGTGGCTGTAGACAGCAGGTAGGTCCCCCTTTGCCTTCTCTTTCGCAGGCTGAGTGAACCTGCTGTCAGTCTCTCACTCATCCTGTGCTCCAGCCCCAACACCATCTTGCTTGCCCTTGGCTAGACTTTCTCCAATTGTTGGTGGTTTTTATGCCTGGAGGCCCAAAGCTGGACCCGGCATCCAGATGGGGTCTCACAAATACTGACGGGCACCGTTTGACCTGTTTGCTGTGTTTTTGTCACCCCAGTAATGCAAAGCCAACTGTCTTGCTGCAAACCACTGATAACAGAATTTAAATTGTTTAATCCCTTCAGCTGTTGGGGAAGTGGCAAACTAGGACAGAGGGACAGGGTTTAAAAAAGAAAAAAAGACAAACAAAAAAACCACCAGCCTGGAAGCATTTTTTAAAAAAACACTTTGACCAAATATGCACAATCTGTGCCTTGTGTCCGAGTGGTCCTTCTGCCAGGCTCAATTCCTGAGCTTTAAGACAGCCTAACCTTGCAGGGGCTGTTATAGGTTAGTGTGTGATTTTCCCCTCGTTAACGGTGACTGCATCTATCCACCTGTTGTGGGCAGGATCAGTACTTGAGTCTCTGGACTAGGACAAGCAAGAACTCCCATTTTGCATTCTGTTTGTGGTCTGAACTGCGGGCCTGCTCCACAGGGCTGTTCTTAACAGAAAATCCACGAGCTGGGGGGTTGAATTCAGCCAGCCCCCCAGGAGATCCCCATGGAGCACTAAAGCAAAGGCTCCTACTCCCTAAGAAAGCACTCTTGCACTAGAGCATAAATATATTTAAACATATGCACGCTGAATTGCCTCACTCCCTCTGTTAATTTGCCTTAACCTTGTGAGTGTGTGTGCACACATGCATGAAAAAGCTTTTGTCTCCAACCCTGTAATCTGACCCTGGAGGAGGAGTCCTCTGCCCACCAGCCCGATTTTAGTCAAGTATCTGTCCAGGCAGACACGCAGCTCCAGTTGCAAGCCTGAGGCCTCTGATTGAAAGACTCTGTGAATGCACTAAATACATTCAGCAATGTTTGAGGGCGAGGTAATATCCTTTATTAGACGTGTCCTCTTGCAGACCCTGCCTTGCTTTTGTACCCTTAGACTCTCATGGCTACAACATTCCTGAGTAGTCTCAAATCTGCTGTTTCAGTGAGGGGTTTTTTTAAGCATTCATTTAACTTGTGTAGAAAGCATCAAGTTTCACTTCTGTGATGCTAGAGAATTCCTAACACTTCCAAAAGAGGGATATGTGGCCGGGGAGGTGTGAAGGGATGTGGTTTGGACAGAGTATACCTAGTTGGCCTCTTGTCTGTGTAATCCCAGAGTTGTGTCTAAAAAGGGAGGAGGCGGTTGATAGCATGCTAGAGACAGTGACTTCACACAGTTATGAACAGAGAATATTTCCCCTGATAGCTCTGATATGGGGACTGCTTTAACATATTATAATTTTCCATTCATCCCTTTCCCCCATTGGCAATACCACTGTAGCTCTTGCATGGCGATGTGAATCGGGCTTAAGGTATAAACAGGAGAGATAATAGCTCTCTTGAACAGAGGGAGAGGAAGCTAGAGAGTGTGCCCAAAGCAGAGCAGTCCTGAGGCGGGGTGAGGAATGGGTTTACCGAGAAAACGCTCACTTAGTTGTCAACTGGCTTCTGACCCAGAATCAGACTGGGTTAGTTGTTGCTGGGTGACTGTTTCTCTGAATTTCATGTCCCCAGCTATGGCAGATAGAAGATGGCAAAAAAAAAAAAATTGCAGGTAGGCTTCTGGGACAGATGAAAGAAACCTTGTTTTGGTGTTTGTTTGCTCTGTAATCTTGTTCCCAACTTCATAGTTTATCTAGTCTCAAGGTGAATCCAGGTGAAGCTGACAGCTCAGGGTATGTTATCTCTTCTGAGGTAACACACATAAATAAAACAGTGAGTCCTCTCTCCTGCCCCAGACATGCTATCTAACCCCCACTTGCATCTTGCATACATCCTTTGCCAAGCTGCATGAGCGGGCGTGGAGGCTGGCTCGGGAGAAGCTCTCTCCATCTGGGATGGCCCAGCACCACGCTGGGAGGAGACAGGCCCCCTCCAACCCCAGGCAAGCCTGGAGCTTGCAAAATTTTTTATCTTTGTCCAGAGTCAACTGTTCTCTCCGATGTCTAGAAACATTCTGTAGCTTTCATATTGCAAAAGCACCTGGAGGCGATCGTGCACAGTTGGAGTACTGCTGAGCTGAGCTTCTGAGGATAGAGATGGGCTGTCAAGTCACACATCTAATTAAAGCCCTGCCTCACTCTTCCCTTCTTGAGTGTCTGCATCTTTGGTAGTAGAGAGCCAGAGCTCTTTTCAACGACTGATCCTGTGACTCGCATGCGGTATTGTGCCTGTTCTGTGATCTGTTGGTACTTGCTCGGCACCTGGGGTCCCAGACCCTGTAAAGACAGTGCAATTCTGAACAAGAGACAGTGATGTGTCACTTTGAGACAAGGTATCTGCAGTGAGAACGGAAGAGAGTCACAGCTGATTGTACATATTCTTGTACTTGTATATATTTTAATTGTAACCGTCATTTCTCGGTAGTTATTCAAATGGGATTAATCCCAATTAAGTGGCTGACTTTGTATGGAAGGATTAAAAGAAACTAATGTTTTTATGTAGGTCACATTAGAGTGGAAGCTGGAAAAGATGCTCAGTTGTCAAGTTGTGCAAACAAAGGTGGTGTCACAGTAAACCCCTGAGCAAAAAAAAAGGTGGTCTGAAGCAGGCTGACTGGTATTGACTTGAGAAAGCAAGGACAAACAGCTTCTGTCTGGTGTAATCAACGGATGAGGCTGACAAAGGAGCTTGGTAGAGTAGCAGGTGTTGGAGGAGAGCTGAGAGTCTGGTTTTGTGTTTCTCACAGATGGCGCAACTGCAAACTGCTGCCAAAGGTGGGGTCTGGGCTCCCCAAACCACCTCCGTTTCTGCTCCTTTCCTTGCAGCAGTCCCAGTCACTGTGCAGCTGCGGGGTGAACTGGGTAGTTCACCCCAAAAAGTGAAGTTTTACATTAAATCAGGAGCTGAACCACCCTTCTCCATGGACAGCTTACAGGGATCTGACTGGGAGGAAGGGAGAAAGATGGCCTTTTTCTGTTGGCAGCCTGCACTCACCCTGGAGAGCTGTAATGTGAAGCAAGACCCTTCGCTGCAGCCTGTGCAGGAGGATTGTCAAGAAGAGGTTTCCATAGCAGAGGTGGGAACAAAGCAGCTGGTTGGCCACATGGGAGAAGAATGGGTTTTAAGGAGGCATCTGAAGAAAGGGAGTCCTTCCTGAATTATATGTTTACATATATATAAAAAAAAGCTTTTTAAAATCTTCCCTGATCACCTACTTGTTCTGCACAATCTGCAGTAAACTCTTCAACTGGCTTTTATTTATTCACTATACTCATTTATGCTATTTAAAGTCAGTTGTTTGTTGGCCAGTGACCTAACACTCTGTTGTGAAGGCCAAGTGTTTTTGATGGTGATGCTTCTCTCTTTCCTTTCTTCTCCCTAATTATGGCTTTTCTGAAATGAATGTTGGTTTGCTCTTGATCTCTGTTGTGATTAAAGCCTATATTCCATCAGACTTTCTTGGGCTGGTAAAATACTAATGAAGAGTGCAAACATACACTTTTCCTTCCTATTATCACATCAAAGTTAGCACAAATGGAAACTTTTACTCCACTGAAGAAGGTAGCTATTAAAATGCATCACTTGAACATAATTGGAAGCTACAGTGTAGCTTTCAGAAAACGTTTAGAGGCTCTCGTATTACCACTGTTTTTTATTCCAAAAGCAGGCTCTGAGTGTCTGGGGCTGAATGTGTTCAAGGCATGACAAGTTTTCACACAACCATTTCAGCCAGTTGTCCTTCCATAGGCCTCAAACGCTCCGTTCACAGGGGACAGATAACGCTGCAGTAGCCATAGTATCCTAAATTGTGTGTCCATATTTTGGGCTGAAGTTACTGTAAGAGAATGCTGATACTTTGTCAATCATTCATAAAAATCAAATAAGGGTTTGGGGCTTTTTAAGTGTGAAAATCCCACTTGTGTACTTTTTCACTTGTGGTTTTCAGCTGTCCTTTGCACAAGAACTCCACAACCTTTCAGGAATTGAGAAAGGGCTGGGAACAAAGTATCCCTAAAACCCAAAGGTTTTACACTGATAGCAGTGGTCATGTGACACTGTATTTTCTTACTTTATAGACTGTTTTTCAGTGAAACAGCTGGTATCGTTTTGAGGTCATCTTTCTCTTTTGCTACACTTTGAGTGTCAGAGGGTTTATTAAAATCCAGTAGTAAAATCCAGCAAACTGGAATGAAATTCTGACCTTACTGGGCACCTATTAACAACTGTTGGTGTGGGGAAACTGTCTTGTACCCTGTATTTTTCTGCAAGAGACAAAGAAGGTGTGAGCGTACCTGACTAGTCAGCTGCACAGCTCTGGAAATAGTTCCTGGGTTTTTTACTGTTAGGACATGTGAAATGTGCTAAAACACAGGCAGAATTAATAATAGAAGCTGAAGTATACACTTCATGAACTTTTGGTGGCCTCTGAACAAGTATCTCTAGGAAATGTTGGTAGTGCCTGTGGAATGCTCTTCCACCCGCAGTGAGCTCCCAGTGCAGCATGGTGTTTCTCAGTGCTTGGAGATGGTGGAAATGAATGAAGTTTCTCACAGGGAAGATGAGATGAGGGTAGGAGGAAGAAGGAAAGACCTGCAAAATCATTCAGAACTTGCTTTTTCTAAACCATGGTACTGCTGCTTTCCCAACCTACATAACAAGTGCCACCAGCCGGTTATTAAAACCTATTAAAACCTTTCAGCACTCTCAACGTTCCTCTATGTGAATGTTGACTGTGGGTAACACCAGTCTCTTAATTACTATATGCTGATGATAGCCTGCTTGTTATTGTCTTGTAAAACAGAAGTCATGCTACATTTACCAAATAATTATCTTTACTCACAAATCATTATCCTCAACATCCAGTTGCTTAAGCCTAGCTATTACTGCTTCAATTAATATTTTCAGGGCAAGCTCATCACAGATGCCTTGCAGAATGCTCCCTTCAGATAAGTAACTCGCAGTGGATGAAGACAGGATATTACTGTCAGGTTTAGCCAACTTCAGTCCTGCGCGTCAAAAGATAAGGATAGCATCTTTCCTGTAAACATGGTCCCTTGATGATAAGAATGAGCCCTTCAGGGCTTTTGCACCCAGTGAAGTAATATTTGTGTGTGCTGAAGGTATCTTTTCTACAGTTAGGGATGTTCTTAACTCTAGGTGTCTCTTCTGACTGGGCTTGCTTCTGACCTAGGTATCAGGCAAAGGTTGGGATAAGCTAGCAGCAATGATATGGTTCGGTGTGACGGGGAGAAGACCTCGTGCTTCCGTACTTCTTACTTGTGAGTAGCTACAGTAGTTCTTAAGGGGGGGGAAGAAAAGAAAAAAAAAAAAAAAACCACCAAAGCTACCAAACAAAGCACTTAATCAAATGCTGCTTCTGCAGGGAAAGGTCAAGAAAAAACAACTAATTCCTACAGTCCTGCTGATCTGGACAGTGGAGAACTGACTGACTCCATACAAGGAGAATCATTTTAGTGAAATCATGCAAGTTCTCGTTTCCAGTTCTCACTTCAGTGAACTATCCAGGCATCTATCTTGGTTATCTTCATTTTAGGAGGAGACTCTGCATGTCTTGACTATATCCTGTGTGATCAGAGGAAACTGAAGCAACATAAAGATGGTCTTTCTCAAAAGACTGAATCTTGCATCTGTAATGCAACAGACAACAGGTAAAGGCAAGCAAGGGAGCACAAGAACAGGAGAATTCGAAAGGGATGGAAGAATGACTCTGTTAGATACTGTAGAGGGTAAGTGGTTTGAGAATACACTGGGAAATACCAGAGTTCAGCTAATCAAAAACAGCAGAAAGTTAGCCTTCCTTCTAAATAATGGTGGGCACAGGCTTCTTTGAGGATAGCAGTGGGTGTCTTGTAAGAAGCCTTAAAATGAAGGCAAATACATGCGATGCTATAGAAAATGATGGATCCTCCAAAGGGGCCTGGAGCGTGCAGACAGGAATAATGTTGTTAATATGGAGGATTAGGAAATTATTTTTGTAGTGGTTTGCTGAAGAAGTGGGCTGTAGTTTCCCTGATTTTAGCAAGCATAAGGGACAAGTGTTAAATCAGTAACAAACCAGAGACACTTGTCTAGCTTATCCAAGCAGTGAGTAGCATTTAGCTACTGGGAAAGGCTGCGTCTCTTTGTGACAGACACGTTGGTTTTTTTCCAGAACAAGAATATTATGACATATGCTGAAGTGTGAAGTCCAAACAATACCAAAGTTATTTTGCCTCTTGACTTGTATTCCACTGCCAGAAAGGCAGCCTGGATGTACCATGTATGCTGCCGTCACATTAGACCTCAAGTCTAACGAGCTTAGGTGAGAACAGCCTGTGGGTTAAAGAAAAGTTTAAGTTATGAAGGAAAAAAGACCTGGTTTACTTAATCCCCTTCTCAACTCCAGGAATATAACAGACCTTGTACTCACATCCTTACTGGATAAAAAGGAGTTGTAAGAACTTGAGCTCTCACTGTCTGGGAATGTGGAGACAGCACTTCAGACCAGCATCCTGGTGCTTTGCTGAGTGGTGTAAAACCAGCACAGACTCAAGGTGTAACTGCTTCACACAGAATCTTTGAAACTATTGAATTTGAAATATTTCACGAGCTCCCGTTGCTTGCCCTTAACCCTTTGAAAAGGTTTAAATTCCCAGCTTTGTTTCTAGAGTATTTTCAAGAGCTCATATTGGAAAGAACTGGAAAATTAGTTTCTTGACCAAGTGTTTTTCTTGTCTAAATCAAAGAAGAGATGAAAAAATGTAAAGATTGCTTCCAAAAATCTTTTCCTGCTTCTGATTATCAAGTCACCTGTAATTCATTCTCACATGCTGGCATGCAGGTAGCCATCAAACTTCATGCTCTACTTGGTGTGCCCATTAGAGACATCTCGAAGCACTCTCTAAGGCTGGCAGTGATCAATAGGCAAGGAGGGAGCATTATGTCTGGTAAACAGAGCTAAGCAAATTACTGAAGGGGGTGAGGAAAACTGACAGCATCAAAGCCCTTCTGCTTCTCCATGGAGATGGTGTTTGACTGAGTTTAATAGAGAACTGTGCATGTCAAGTAGGGGCAAAATTGTTGTTAACCTGCAGAATTGCCTGTCACATGGATAGGCTTTAATATGTGATACTCTGCAAATAAGGGTTGGAAATGTGAGTAGGTTGGAGAAAGCAGAGTGCTGTAGCACTGTGGCAGCTCTCCACAGGGCTAGGCCCAGGTAGCTTTGTGAAAGGGAAGACCATGGAGAAAATAAAGGGTAGGAAGAGAAGAGGAGCAGCTTGTACAGGCTGACGGAGAGGCATTCACATGTCCAATGGGAGAAGAATGAGATTCTGCTGCTGTTTCACCAGCAGGGAACTTGTGGGCCCTCTTCAGCTTCCACTGGTTAGTCAAGCATTTCGAATGTCAGAGCTGTGTACTTTAAGTATTCACATTTTTCCTATTTCTACTGACCCAAATGCTCAGTATTCACACTTGACATCATGCCAGATGTCAAGGCTTTTAGTTTGTGTTGTATTAGGATGCTTATGCTTAATTTCTTTCGGTTTCAATTTTCTGGGCATCTTTTTGTCTTGCCAAAGTTATGCCAAGTAAAACCCTACCCTTTAGGACCTGAAAGTGTTTCTTCTTCCTCTGAGCTCAGTTTTTGGGAACTGTTTACGTGTGGAAGGATGTGAGCAAATGCCTTAGACCATTTTTCAGAAGTGCCAAAGCAGATGTCCTGCACCTAAAGCACCCTTCAGCTCTTATGAAGTAATAAATCTGCCAAGCTCTCTTCCTCTTCCACTTCATAGAAGCAGTTTCTTTTAATACAATAGTCCAAGAGAAATACAAAATATGTCTTGGCCTTCCTCATGTATTCAGGAGGGTGACATTTTTCTTGAATTTAACTTATTAAAATATTAGGGGGTTTGTTTTACCAACATCTTTTTTAAAAGTACTTAGAATAAGCTGTAGGTAAACTTTTATTGCCTGAAAAGAAAGACTTACTCAGTTTTTGTCTGATCTAGGACATAGGAATATGATAAGCAGTTGTCTAGATTCACATATATTAAAAGTATGGAGAAATGGTTCAGAGCATTTTAGTGTGCGTGTCTAGTGGCTGCAGATTAACCCATGAATCTTTCTGTAGGAAGATAATGAACAAGCACTAATGTAAAAACTTATTAACATAATTTCTTAAATGAAGGATTCCTAAATAGGGGCTCATCTTTGCTGGAGGCTTGGCGGAAGACAATTGGGAGGAAGTGATTTTAAAATATATTTATATATTATGGGAGGAGATAACTATGGAAGTGGTGTCTTTCGGCAGTTGTAGTGGATGTTGTCTGTGGTAGTAAGCAAGCACAGTTTGATTTGATGGAAAATAAATGAATAAGGGAGGCATGCTGGTGAAAGACAGTTTAGATCTTACAATTATAAACCTTGAATGGACTTAGGACCACCCAGTTTCTTACAGACATTAGTTGTACTGAGAAGTTATCATTACTTTTGACTTCCTGATTTGCAAATCCTTTCTTGTTGGGCTTTTCAGCAACACTTTTCATTTAAAACATTGCTAATATTTAAAAGCAATGCGTAGATGAAAATATGACCACTGAAACTGATCGTAAGATTTCCAGTAAATTCACTGATTTTTTTACCCTAATAATTTCAAGCACCGGTCAATTTCACAGCCATGGAAACTTTGCATCGCGGCTGACTTGCAAGGATTTCCTCTCTGGATACTGGAAAAATTTCATCCCTACCATTAACACTTGTTTTCTAGCTCTGCTATCAGTTGGCTAAAGTTAGTTGTTGCCTTCTCTCTTTGTTTTTTTCCCTTCCCTCCTTCTCTTCCTTTCCTGTCAGATCTGCCAGTATATTTTATACTTTCGTTTCTGCGTCAGCTTTAAATCTGCTATCATCTGTTGCGTTGCTCTGAAGAAACAGCAGGAAACATGGTGTTTTTGCTGAGTGTCAACCCACTACAGCAAAGAAACTTAAAGGAAAGTTTTGAAATGCCTGATGAAGGAAAGCAGAGATAAGGCAGCCCTGACAATAATATGTGGAAGGAAGAACTCTTCCCAGAAAGGAACATGATGGTGAGAGATGAACAAACACTGAGAAGCAATGGGGTGAGAGAAACAGAATGATTATATGCAAGTTTCTCTTAAAAATAATTTATAAATTGGGTGGGGAAACAGCTGGTGATGATCCTGATGCTGCTGAGGTAAAACAGTTAATGAGGATGGAAAAGCCTTTTCCCCCAGTGTAAATCAGTTGAACGATGATTAGACAGTACTTAAGCTTATATGGACAATTCCCAGGGAAGCTAATGGAATTTGACTACTTGTATTCCTTTTATACTGGAATGTTTGGCTGCTTTATGGGAGTTAAAAGATGTAAACATTCAGACTATACTGAACTCTTATTTACATTTCAAAATTCTGCTCACAGGTGATGAGTATTCATGTTTGCATCAGAGCTGTTCTTCAAGATAGTGTCACTTATATAGTGTGGGCTTTTATTTAGTGTTGGTGTCCTGGTACTCGATGCCTTTTACTGCTGTAATTGAAGGGCCTTCTAAAAAACCTGCAATGAAAGTGAACGCAGGAATTACTTCATCTGCTAATAAAGACTAGCAGCTGAATATAAATATAAAATACTCCAGATTGGGAAAAAGCATCCACCAGATTCTGAAACAGACTCTAGGTACATCATTCAATTTGAATTTGGCTTGGAAACAAGTAGCATCACCTAAGCTCTTCCTGAAAGAAGTTTTGTCTTGCAAGAACAGGTCCTACAGTGAGTCGGCCAATGTGCCACCTTTGGCAGAGCGTGTCACAGCGACTGGGATGGCTGTCGCAGAGGGATTTCTGCTTTGCATTTCATGGGGAAAAATACTTCATGCAGTGGAGTGCCATGGAGAACTTGGCCTTCGGTAACGTGGTTCGAGTGTGTCCTCAGCAGGCAACCACTGCTTTACCTTGTGCATGTCTTCACAGCCATGCAGTGTCCCATTCGAGCGTGACTTTGTCACCTCCTGACAAACTCTGAACACAAAGGCTGCAGGCATGAGCTTAGCAATTAGATTCATCTTCAAAATGAAACCATGTCACGCTATTAACATACCCAATGAGCTGGAGAAAATGGCAGGTGAAGGTTTGTGACTTGCTTCCAAATAAGATTTTAAATGGTCATTAAGTTTGTCCTCCTAGCTGCACATCTTCCTCGCTTCCCAGCTTTTATACTCTCCAGGGCAAATTTCAGCAGTCCCTCGAAAGCAGCTGCAGTTTCACGTAGGATTCACATGCCTAAATACATACCTTGTTCTTTTAACTGTTTAAAACTTGCGGCTTCGTTGTTTCAGCTGGGGTACCTCTTCCCTTTGCTGTGAGAAATGTAAATAATTCTTCAGTTTCTCCACACCCAAAATTACAGGCTGCCAGCAAATCTGTTTAACGCTGTGGTGCCGTAGACCTGGTGGTCCCCCAGTAACCACATCCTGGTGAGAGGGGAAGTACCTTATTAAATGTGCTGACATAATTGTAAGCAATTATCTGACCAAACCTTCAACTTTACCTGCAAATGGACAGGAAGGCAAGCTTGATCACAGGCCTTGACTTCCTGGTGCCTTGCCTTCCTCAGGCAATTTTATTTAGGGTTACTTTGAAGTCTTCCCAGAAATTAAAGCTAGGATGGAGGCCCTCCCAGTAGTCTTAACAGGGAGGAAAAAGGCACAGATTCTTTCAGACTTGACTGTCAGATGTTTGGGTGGGTCCCAGGTGGACAAGGCAATTTCTTTGTTCCTTGAGCAGGACCCCATTCTTGTCAACAAGTTCACCAGAAGAAGCATTTAGATCCCCAAAGAGGGATGCAAAGTGTATCTGTGCAGCCACGATTTTACAGGCTCTGTGCTGCAAGCATTATCCTTGCTCCATTTTGATGCTTGACTGCTCACCTTTATTCTTGATCTTTATTTTGGTGAAGCCACAGAAAATGCAGACTTCAACAACAAAAAAGGCATAAAGCCAATAACGTAGTTAGAATTGCAAATCCAGGTGGGCCCCACCTTATGTGGAGGAGTAGTAACAACCTTGGCTAAAGTTTCCTGCGTGTTTTAGCAAGCCATCCCAAGGACAGACAATAACGCAGCCTGGTTTCCTATGGAGCTGGCTTGTGCTTGGATTCTCTGATGTCTTTTTCTCCCCACCTCCACGACTGAGGTGTAACAGTTCGTTCATGATGTGCAAAGTTGAGAGAGAAACGTTTTAGAAAAAAAAAAAAAAAAAAGTCTGTGAAGATCAAGTCCTTGAGTCTGGGCAGTGGAGGTAAGGTCCTGGGTCGTCCAGGTCTGTGATCCTGGAGGTGGCTGAGCATCATTTGCCCAGGGAAACTGTGGATGCCCCATCCCTGGAGGGGTCCAAGACCAGGCTGGACAGGGCTCTGAGCGACCCGGTCTGGTGGGAGGTGTCCCTGCCCAGGGCAGGGGAGTTGGAATGAGATGATCTTTAGGGTCCCTTCCAATTCTAACCATTCTATGATTTGCATCCTGCTGATGCTACTGTGCAAATTACTTTGCTCTTCCTACAGTGTGTGGTGGTGACTGGGCAGCAGGAGCTGCTACGGAGGAGCTCTTGGGAAGACACAGACCTTCCAGGGCCATTTGGAAGAGGCTCGGGCTTCTCCCTTTTCTCCTCCATCTTTTTCTCGTGTTTCTCATGTCTTTCTGGAGCTCTGTTACCGCCAGGAGCTTTCTTCTTGCTGTGTCCTCCTGTGCTGGAGCACACACAGGGAACTCCAGAGTATGAAATAAGGGACTCCAGAGCCACTACTGGCTCTGACACAGCTTTCCAATTTCTTTTTCAGTCCCTTCAGGAGCTGCCAAGCATGCAATGAAATCCTCTCCCTCTAGGTGTCACCACTGGATTGGGAAACAGACCTTGTCTTCCTTTCACTCTGGATTTGCGCTTATTCACAATAAATTCACTGGTTAGGCTACATTTAGGATTAATTTCGTTTTACTGAGTCATATGGTTAGTGCTTCCCCAGCCAGGATGAAAGGAAATAATTTCTTGAACACAGGCTGACTTTTTTCCCTTTCCCACACTGAATAAATATTCTTCCGTGACATACTGTCTGCTGACCATGTCCTTTTCCTAAGCCATTTAAACTCGGTGAGCTCCGAAGTGACTTGGAGGGAGAAAAGCAAGCAAGGAACCAAAGCACGTGAACACGTCCCAGGCACCCTGGGCTCTCGGCACGTGGGTGGGCTGGAGGAGGAACGCAGCAGGGCTGGGAGCGTTCATCACCTGTGTCTTCACTTAAAAGCTCTCCTGCAAAGTTGTCTGGGTGGTTCCAGGCTCATTTCTGAGAACCCAGAATATGTTAGTCTTTGGCATCAGAAAGACCACAAAAGCCTATTGTATAAAGTTACAATTAAGCTGATTTCCCTCCCCCGCACACATGAAGGTCTTAAAACTTTGTTTGCAGGCATTTCCATATCTTGCTTAGTGAGAAGAGTCAGTTACAGCACTTGGCTTAGTTTAAACCTCTAGGTGCAAGGCTTTCCAGTGAGACTAAGAGATTTAATTCCTGTGGGTGACTTTATTTTTAATGGCAGTTGTGTTCATGAATCCCTTAAACTGGCTGGAAAATATCACCTAGAGCACTACAAAGCACTATCTAATTAGTGGCCCTGTCCTTCACAAATGATATTGCCAGTTGTTTCATGGGACTTTGCACTTTGTGCAACAATCTTTCGAAGCGGCTTTTGGGCCTGAGCAGCTGATTTTGTTCAAACTGTTTTCCAGAGGGCTCAGCTTTGAGACTCAGCAGTTAAGGACTAATGGAAGCCAACGCAGAAGTGCTGACTTTCAGCAAAATGTCTATTAACCACAGCAAAGCCCGGCCTCTGGCTCGCCCGCCTCGAAGGCTGCTAGCTGCTGTTGGTGTCACGTCCCCTTCCCTAAGGTGGTTTATATCAGTAAAATGAGTTGGTGTTTTAACTTGTGCTGTACCAACAGTTGGGAAAGAAGGTGCTCTCCGTAATAGGTGAAGCATTGAGATAAACGATGTTGTCAATGCAATAGTCCTTATCGTTGTATCAAGCCCTGTTTTCTGAACCAGGTTTACATATGTAACATTTTGTGTTGTTGCTTTTATTTCAGCTGAGCAATGTATCTCCCACTCGGGTTTTGACATTCATTTTGATTTGTTGGCGATTATCTCCTTGCATCGAGCTTACTGCGCTTTGTAGTTGTGTGTAGTGGAGCTGTTGCAATACTAGTTCGTACACGTAAGGGGGCAGATTTGAGATTGTTCTGGAACAGAATTCGATTTTCTTTGTGTAAAGAATTGCTTCGGGCTAATCATTAGAAGAGACAGAGTAATCTTTGTACTAACTGTCCAAGAATGTTCTCTAGAACATGAATAACCACTGGTTGAGCTGAGTGAGTTTTAATAGTGGGTTTCCTGTGGACATGTCTAGCAGACTTTCTCTTCTCTAAAGACTGTACATTCTTTCTAGAGAGGTGCTATTTTCCCCTTGTGCTGTGAGATTTATTTTGTGCGTGGGTGGTTGGTTTGTTTGTTGTAATAACTGGAAACAGCTATAATGCTTTTAATAAAACTTCATTATTACTCTCTGTTTAAAACTTGAAAACAGACTTCAGGTGTATTTATACTTCTCCGGTGGAAAGAGATTAGAGACTTGTGTCTGAACTCTCCTCCCTCTCTCATCGTGCTAGCTCATATGTCTTCCTTGGCCCCCAAGCAGCCGCCTTTCCTTGCCAGCCTCCATAAAATTATCCCTGGAGGCAGCCGTTCCATGTCTACTGCAGTAACTACATTTTCCCTGATTTCTTAATCCTTCATCTGTATTGTTTTGTCTGAGTTTCAAGCTCTCTTCCTCTCCTTGCAGGCCTTTCTTTACTCAGTTCCTTATCTGCTGCTGCCTCTAAAACCTCTGTGGTCAGATAGCCAAATAACATCTGTGACTGTCATCCCCATAATGAGAATTTGGCTTCTAGCCTGGGGTCTAACCTGATCTCTATTGCCATCCATGCACAAGCTGAGCTAAATTGGACAGATTAGGAGAATGAAGATATCTCGAACTGGAAATTGTCATCTAGGCCTTGAACTAAGTCATTTGAGAGCTGATACTCCTCTAACGCTTTCCCACCAGCAGGAGAGTGGAGGGTCTCAGCAGGAAACATCATGAGGTATGTCCTAAACACGTACAGATGGGCATGGAGGATCGAGAAACACTGCTGTGGTTTTATGTTGGAGCTCTGGGACTGCAAGCTTGGGTCAGAACAGGTACCAGCCATTTGGAACAACTTCAGTTGGGACCCAACACTGAAGCTCTCTCGGAAAGGCCAAGGCTGAAATGCTGCATGAAAAGGGAGCCATTGAGGAATCTGAAGTCTCCAAGCTCACACGAGAAAGGAGGTGGTTCAAGGTTAAAACAGTGTGAAGAAAGGTAGTCACAGTGAAAGGAAACAGTTATCTTGCCTGAGCACAGAAGGTACTCTAGTCAAAGTGCCTTAAATGAATTTAATAAAACAGTGCAAACCCTGCTTGAGAAAATGAGTTCTCCTGGGGTGATTACTGGCCTGTGTCAACTTAGCACAGGTCGATTTGTCACTGGCTTGCAGAGCTGCCTGGGATATCAGCACTAAATGTGTTTACTCATTTTTACATTTCGTAAGAGAAGAATGAAAGGGACTGTGCCTGCAGAAAGTAAAAGCATTAAACAATCTCTTTTGTATGAGCAAAGTACACCTTCAAGTCCTTGTAATGTTTAAATATTTAAAATATGAAGTCACTGAGTTCTGCCTTACCACCCACCTACTAAGGCCTGTTTCTCTTCCGATCTTACCCTTAAATTGTATAGACATTACATTATACAGCTCCACCCTGCAGCCATTTCCTGCCCAACTCCTTAGTCCTTGGTATTTTCTGATTATTTTTTTCTCTTGTCTCCTTTTCTGTTTTTCCTACAGCTCCATTTTTATTTTTTTTTTTAATCCACAGTTCCTAGATTGCTTCTGCTGGCTTGGTCTGCTCTGCCCAAATCTAACCCCGTCCCCATTTCTTTTGTATTGCGTGGGATAAGTGCTAATCTCCTTCAGCCTACAAAGCAATGCAGGGCATCTTTTCATAGCCCTGCCAAAGATGAGAAGGAGGTGAACTTTCTTAAGAACATAAGGTCTGGTTCAGAACAAGGGTGTCTCTGACCCAATGCACTGTTTGCAACAATGATTGGGGCACGAAGAACACGACTGACATTTATGATGCCTCTTTCTCCTGGGCCATCT
Organism: Dromas ardeola; assembly: GCA_013398915.1. Lineage (NCBI taxonomy): Eukaryota > Metazoa > Chordata > Aves > Charadriiformes > Dromadidae > Dromas > Dromas ardeola. The sequence continues at coordinate 354,107 of VYZM01014758.1, forward strand.
CTGTCTCCACCAGTTTTTAATTTGCCTGCTTAGTGACCCCCAGTAAATCTCCTCCAAGGCTTTGTCTAGTCTTGTCTTGATCCCATGTGGACCTTGCAACCTGCAGGTTAGTTGTTTACCTGGGGTGTTTCCAGTGGGAAGGCCTCTCCTCTACTGGAATGGGCAGGAAAACGGATGCGACCTGCCCCCACCCCAGTCAAGCTGTATTTTATGGCTGTAGAACTGCCCTGAGTGGTAGGAAAAATGCTGGCCTAGATTATTTCAAGCCGAAGCCATCCTGTGGCTTGGTTTGTTTTTGTGGTGAATCATAAGTAATTACAAACACATTATTCTAGTGCTGATGAGTCCCCACGCTGGTGCTAAAGCAAGAGGCAAAACGGCTTCCTTTAAATACAAACGTGGCAGTACCACTGCTCTTGCAAATCCCCCACCTCCTCCACTTTTAAGAGAGCCTTGAGCTGCAGTATAGTCCTGTATAATAGAAAAAAAAGCTACGCTAGTAGAAGCAAGCAACCACATTTCAGCTGTTCTTTAATAACCTCTTACATGCTCATGTTCAGCCTCAGCAGAAGATGATTCTTTCACTGAGTGCAAGCCTAACTGAACTCTTGCTCAGGCTACCTCGCACTTGCTACAGGTTGCAAAGATGCCTGTGGACTCTTAGATTGCTTCAGCTGGTCAGTAGTAACTTGTTACACCATGGCAAGTTGCTGTTCCAGCCCTTAAGCCCTACAACTGGCATAACTCCGTTCATACCAGCGACAGTTTGCATAAAAAAAAGAAAAATATACAGCTGAAGTGACTGTTTGCATAGCTGCTTACAGTTAAAAAAGAGAAAAGTTTGTGCCTGTCAGCACTGAAATGTATGTTTTCCTGACTGTTCTCTTGTGATAACTTCTAATATTTATTGGATCAAGCTTGGTTCCCACAAGGACTCAAAATAGTCGTCTGGATTTGAAGCGATGCAGTCTTCCTCAGCTGGCATGGCTGCTGGGCAGCGGAGCTCGCTCCCATGGCTTCTGGGCACTTGGAATTCCTCCATCCCGACCGCTGTCCCCCGAGAGCATTCAAAATAGGTATCGCAGGGGAAGGGGCTCACAGGGGTCACTCTAAGTGGAAACAGCTATGTTTAAAGTACAACTAGATTCAGCTGAACTTGGAGCTTTTTGCTCCCTGCCTCAAAATGTTTGAAAAGTTAAAGGTTCATTTGCAGCCCTCGAGAACCTGGTTTTGTGGGAATTAAAAAAAAAGTCGCATAAAGTTAATCCAAAAGGATCAGTGGTTCATTAAAGCACCTAAAGACAGAGGCCTTCGCGTTGGTACGTGAAGACACTGTGAAGACAGTCTTATCTTCAAGTCTAGTCTCTGTGAGACAGTGCTTTCCTGTAAGCATAGCATTTACAATATTTCCTTTTTTCCTCTTTCCTCCTTGAATGTAGTCCAAAGACCTAAACGTTTATTTATGGCATTTGTTGTGCTTGTGCACTATCACCTGGTCACTTTAACATGTTTGCATTGAGAAGTCCACTTTTATTTTTTTTAATGGTGATGATTTCGCTGGAACACAGCTCATTTCTGACCTTGGGACCAAAATTGCTGAAGGGGATGTGAACTATTTAGAATAAAGCCTGCTTAAAGATTTCTCTAAGCCTTTAGACATACCTGCTATCAACTGGACATCTAGGATGACATGACCAAGTGAGTCAAAAATGTATTTATGAATATTGTGTTGGAGCTCTAACTAGACATTTTGTCAGCTGATATCTCCTAAGCATTGCGTGGAAGATTCATTTCACCTAACTTTGGTCACCTAAAAGCTGATTGCTTAAATCTGAGCCACACACAAGGTTCCTTTATAGCTGAAGCAGAAAGAGAGGCGCCTCCGGGGCATAGTCAAGCTGGCTTAAAATGCCTGGCTGGAGGTGTCAGCCTCCCCAGGAATGACAGGGGAGCCTGGACAAATGCCTCCCCCTCGGGGGGCTGACAGATGAGATGAGCCCTGGCCTGGCTACACGCTCAGCAGGAAAAGGGGAGCCGAGGTTCAGCATGTGGTGTTTGGTACGGTTTTATTTCTGTTCCTGGTTTTTAATTGTCAGGATTATCTTCTAGCTCGTCATTCATGCAAGAAATCATCCGCGGCCGACAGACCTGATTGACAAGGGCCTGATGCATGAAACTGGGCGGCTCAAGACCTGGGGGTGCATAAGCTCTGCCGCAGGGAGCTGTGCCTTTCTGCCAGGGATGATCCTGAAGCAGCGAGAGCGCTTGCACAGCTGCTGACAAGGAAAATATTTTGTCAGCAGCTGCGCTGCTTCTCCCTACAGTCCTCCTCCCCCCTCCGCTTCGGCATTTACATCATATCTCTGGAAATGAGGGTACAAATAGCTCTGTGAAGTGGGCAGAATTACTACACACAGCATGTGCTTAATCATGTATCGGGAGATGTTAGCTCTGTCAGTAGCTTTCATTTTCTCTTAATGAAGAGGAATAAAGTTTTTTCTCTTTCTAGTGATGGATTATTGCCATAATCCTCTCTTACACGCTTGCAGGCAAGAATACCTGCCTGCAGAACTTTGTACAGCTCTGCTCCTGCATGCCACGAGGCTGTGTGGAGGAGAGCCTGCTCTTGCTATCTTCCAACGCAAAACATGGATGGAGGCAAGGGCAGAGGCTCGGGTGAGGGAACAGCTGGGCAATGCTCTGGGCCATCACTGGCATGAAGATGTTAATTCTGATGAGTCTGTAGGGACACCAGCTCCCTCCTATGCCCTGTAAGAGGAACGGTACTTCTGGAGCGCCACAGTTACGGCTCATGCCTCATGGTGCGTCTGTCCTCTTGGCTTGGTCATAGGCTGGATTCATGGACTCCTTGAGGCATCTAGGTTTTGTTCCCTTGGCAGTACAGGTTCCCTGGGACTTTACAGTGTTCCCATCACCACCTTGCCATGTTTGCGTGTGTGTTTAAAAGCAACTTTAGGCCATGATGGCAGCTGAAGACAGTCTGTGCAGCTGCAGAGTTGTCTCAGCGGGCCCGCTCGCCAGTAAAATGGACCAAAGGTTTTCCTACCCGGGCTTATGTTTGCTACCTCTTGGTTTGGCCAGCGCAAATGTTTGCACGGTCATGTTGTAAACTAAATTGCTGAAATAAGGCTCTTACAAATAATCTTCACAAAAGCCTATTGTTATCTGTTTCATTTCAGTGCTCGGTTGACGGGGTGCTGCAGTGCGTCATTCGCCCAGAAGCCTTTGAAAAATGCCCACTGTGTGCTAAGAATAAACGTTGAAGTAACTTGAACAGTTGGAAAAGGAATCGGGGTGGGGAAAAGAGGAGGCTTGACCATGTGCTACCGAAAAGTCCTTCTCTTTCTCTTGCAGAAAGATCTGGCTGCCAGCCTTAGCAACAGTGCTCGTGAGCTCAACGTTTACTGAATTTGACTTGGAGCAGAAACCCGGTTGGGGAGGGAAGTGTGAAGGCAAACTGGAAGGAAGATGCTTGGGTCATAAGGGAAGTGTGTGGTGAAAAGATATCACTTCAATCCTCAGATGAAACTAGATGTTGCTGTGTTGGCTGTGGAGAAACTGTTAACGTGCAGCTCTGGAGGGGTCAGGCGTGTGATTATTTAAGGATATCAGTGCGTGTTTAATCTCCTTGGGGCTTATCTGCTCGTGTTCAGTGCTGCTGTTGATTGCTTCTTCAGACAAATAGCTATAATATTCCACCAATACCTGTGGGGAGAAAATGCTTCTAAAATGGAAAAATCACTCTTCCCGTTCAGTCTGCGCTGAACTTCATAAAACTATTTAAACAAAAATTGAATGTTCTTTGTATAATTTAAACCTGCCCAGAGTGTCTGAAGGCGCTTCCTTTTAGAAGCAGAGGTTGTTCCAACATAAAAGAACAAAATAATAGCTATTCCAGAGTGTCTGAAAAGTACAAGAAGTTCTCAGCTCAGCAGTAGCGCTGCTCGGCCCTGTCCAAGTGGTAGATGGAATGAAATGTTTTTGATCGCTGTTTAACTCCACTGCCGTGGGTTTTCATGGCTTTGCTATTTGAAAGCTGAGACTGCTAGAATTACTAATTGCACTAGTGTTGCAAACTGTGATGCTGTTGCTGCCAGAAAGTTATTGCAGCTTTCTAAACCACATTTCCAGAGAGCAACCCATCATTCTTTTGCTCTCTATATAATTACGGCTCTAAGTATCCCGCTTCCTTTTGTGTGTTACTGTCAGCGATAGTATTAATGAGCTAGCATTAATGATGGAGAAGCCGTCTGCAGACTTGAACTCCATGCGGAGTTCACTGGCACCATTTTCCTCTCGGCCATTGAAGTACTGAGTTCTTCTGTCTTGCTTTTAGATATTTAAAATGTCTGTCAATAGGTTTTTCTTCAAGTAAGGCTTTTACCCTGGAGCTTTTCAAGATAGGGAACCATGACAAGCACTGCCGTAAGTGCCCTTAGTCAGAGTTTGTTTGCACAGTGCTTGGGAGGCCTCTTACTCTGGCTGAGGCCTCTGGATATTGCAGAAGTGGAAATACTAACTACAGTAAGTTGGAAATCCAGAGGCTCTTTTTCCCCCCCTGCAGAAAAGCTTTAAATTAAAATTCAAAAGGCTCTTTGTGGAGCTTTTCTGTTCTTGTCGTTCAAAACAGGATTCACCAGCGTGGCTTGCTCGTTTGGGCAAAGACTTTTAATCTGTTCGTATTGCTGTAGTAGTCACCATCTTAGTACTTAACTGGTGCGAGTGGTTTATATTTAAGAACAGCTTGCCCTGCAAACAAAAAAACAAAGGGGGGGTTTGGAAGTCAGAGGGGAAGGAAACAAAGAATTGCTGCCCAGTCTGAAGAATGTATTTTGGAACTTTAAAAAGTTTGAGAGAACTGCCAGATCAAAGCTTTTTTGCAGTTTCCTGGATAAGTCATCAAAAATAAGTAAAAAAAGAGTGCAGACTGTCGAATGATGCTGACTAGGCGGTACAGATTTACAGTAAAAAGGGAGAAAAATGTTTCAAATAACATTAATGGGAAGTTACTCTAACCTGATGAGTGAAGCTCTTCTGTGCTTTATCCTTTAGCCTGACTAATGGGAATCTATTCTAGCACACCCTTTGTGGATGTCTTTTGGATTATTGTTGACCCCAAAATCTCTTTTATGGCTTCTCCCCCCCCCCCTCAAAAAAATAGCAAATGTCAACACAAAAAAAACCTGTCGCTGGAGAAGACAAGCAATAAAAAGATGCTTAAGAAGCAACACAGTACTTGACAGAAACATTTGCTTTTTGATAAATTGATCTAAGATGAGGTGTGTGTTTTCACTGCTGTTTACCCCTCCCTTCTGAACTTCAAAACGCGTCCAGCTCTGAAAGGGAATCATCAACCTTGAAATTAAATTTTGAGAATAAGTTTGGCCAAGTGCTTACTGCCATTGCTTCATCCATAGCGTCCTGTGCTGGTGAGAGGATCCTGATGTTTATTCAAGGAAGGAGGTGAACAATGACTGTTTCCTTAGTCTGGCTTCAATGTGAAACAATTGAGCCTGCCCACTTGCCTTTATCAATATGTTATCTACTAAATTGCCCAAACTTCCTCTATTAAGATTATTGGGGCCCCCATCTCCTCCCCTGCTATGTTGCTGAACAGGTTTTGTGTTCAGGACTTCCCCTGCCTCTCTCAATGTTGGTAGCGGGTTTTCGAAACCTGTTTGCAGGCCAACTTGAAAATAAAAATGACACATGCTCTTTTAAGGTTAAAATATTTCACAGCTAATCTCTCTATGGACCATCAGTATGGCAATCTCTATTTTAACAGGCTCTGGAAAGATTTACTCTTGGCAAGACTGGCAGTATCATCGTTTGCTGGTAAGCAGCCTGGAACATTCATTTCTTGAAGCAAACAGAGGGTACCAAAACAAAAGTGTTTGTTCTTTCTGTACAGTCTCAACAAGATTGTCCTTCCCCTGCTCTTAGATTGGAGAGATTTGCTTTGCCAGAGTGTTGTTGCAACATTTTACATCTCGAAAATTATTTTTGTGTGTTCACGTAATCATCTGCATAACCCCAAAGTTCTTAGTCACTTTGAAATAGGTTTTAAAGTTACATGAATCAGCCAGCTATAATTAACACTTTCTGCCTGTCTTGAGCCTGGTAAGATAAGGAAATAGTCTGTATCTGCTCATCCTGTCTTAAACAAGGAAATTATGCTGGAGACAATCTATCAAGAAGAATCTTTTTCAATGAAGTGACTGAACACAACTTTAGTCGTTTCGTTTGGGTGACACAGCAAGGGATATCTATGGATGTCCCTACAACTGGGCTGGGCTGTTGCAACAGCTTTGCGGTAAACACGGTAATTAACTATATCCAACTGTTGACACCAGCACAATATTTTATTCTGCTGTCTTCAGGTACTAAAACGTTACATCTAGGCCACTCTGCACTTGTTTCAATTAATCATACAGTGTTTTGAGCGATGACCAACAGTGCAGTGCTCTGTACGCAGCTCTGCTTTTTCTCACGTTGTGTTGTGCGATGCGTTAGGTAAAACTTCCAGGATTGCTCTTACGGTCATCGCTGACTTTTAATTCACCAGCGCTGTCTTCAGATTCTTGACAGACCTCGCAAGGGATACCCATCTGAGCACTGCAATTATGACTCATCCATTTACCCGTAATACGCATGTTAGTCATGCAGGTGACTAAATTTGGCTTTGTAGTTTTGAAGGGCTTTGCAGGCTCTAGCAAAGCTACAGGCAGAGCAGAAATTCAAGCAATTCTGCAGGCAATCAACCCAATGATCTTCGCTTAAATGGCTCAGTTAGCACGCAGTGACAGGAGAGGGGACACCGGGAGATGTGACGAAGCCTTGAGATGACAGAGGCCACTTTCCTGAAGGTCTTTTTTTCCACTTAGAGGGAAGCAGACCCTCATGCTTTGTCTGTCCATTTGCCACTCCTGACAGCTCCTGGCAGATCTCAGCTCCCCGCACTAAGCCAAAGATTTGAAGAAGGAAGGAGGATCAGTAAGATCTCTTTACACCACAAAAAGCTCATTCCTGCTAACAAAAGATGGTCAGTAAATGTCTGTGATATCATCACCTAGAACAAATAAGAGAATTCCTACTCCCAGAACACTGTCAGTGTTGGTGGCATGTGAGAAGGAGCAGTTTCTGATTTCTACTTTACCCTCTTCTCTTGGTTGAGTCCTCTTGCTAGACTATTGAAGAGGAGGAAAGAGCAGCCGGTCTATAACGGGCTCTGTTGTTGCAGAAGATCTGTGTTGAGTCTTTGGATGACTGAAGGGAACGTTTTACCTGGGGCAGATATTTCTATATCACGTGCCTTTTGTGGGAGGTATTAGCTGCATTTCTCCCCACAGCTGAGTGACCAAGGGAGAAAGTTTAGATGATGGAGTCTGAGATGGAGAAATTTCTCTCCAGCTCTCGTGGACAACTGGAAACAAAGCTGCCTGTAGATTTTTGAACCTTAATCCTATTGTACTCCACACTCCTCCACACTCGTTCTAAAATGCTGAGGTTTCCAAGTTAATGCCTCTCATACGTGATCATTTCTCCTTTTCATGAAAGAATGGTGGCTGTGTAGTCTTGATATTGAGCAGTAGCAGTAGAGAAGTTAATACCTGTGTGATCATCTCTGCAGGTTGTCTTTTGAAAGACGCCATCAGGCAGGTTCCCAGGAGACATCAAGAAAACCCTTTTTCAAGGACAGTGGGGAGGCCAGAGTGGGAGGCGTGTCGCGCATTTAGCTGTAGGAGTCCCACCCCAGCTCGAGCAGAGGGGTATCTGAAACGCTGCAGAGGCAGTCCCACAAGGTACAAGCCTTACAATGTGCATGCCAAAATAAAACACTGCTTTGGATTAAAACCTTATTATAATGTCTGTATAATAGGAATGAAACACGTTGGGCAATAAATGGAAATCTACAGTGGTTGCTTTAAACATATGAGTGTAAGAGAACATAATGGTAAGTGTACAATACCTTTAAATTCGAGCTTTTTGAAAGGCTGCTGTAGCCAAACGTACTTGATTATACCCCATAAAAATCTCTATGTGGTGGGAAGATGAGTGCACTACTACAAATGGGCCAAGTGCACTACTACAAATGGGCCAAACTCCTGCTTGCTTTCAGCTTCATACCTGCAGTCCCCTTGCTCCTCATGGGCAGCGGGACACAACTCAAGGTGCACCCAGGACAACGTAACTGGGGCAGCTACCAGCAGCCCACATGCATACTGGGATGACTGGGGGTTACTCTGAACAGTTTGCAAGCCTCGTGTGGCTTCCAGGCCACAATTTGGCTGCCTCTGGTGTAGGAGATCAAGATTCATGGAATAAAACTGTGCTCGTGCTTCCCAGCATGAAAGGTCCTGTCTGCCTTAGAGACTGAGGCTCAGTCCGTTCTGGTAGCTCTTTATAGCTGCGCAGGGCACAGTTTGCACACCATTAATTATCTCTTTGCTCTTCTATCTGTAGTCAAGGAAGGTTTAATCAAACTCATAAATTTTGGTCTGGGCAGCCTAGCAGGTTAGATGTTGGGATTACACAGTAAGGATTTTTCTTTCTCATGAGAAAAAATGACTCTATTTTAAATTTCAAAGAAATCTGATGCTCATTCCCAGATTTTCTTCCCGAGCGGTATGTACTCTTATAAATCCCAAAGAATGTTCCCTTCCAGAAGTTTCTTCTCCACCTAGCAATCGGTGTACTGGTATGCAGCTCTTGGAAATGCCACTTTCCTTTCTGGACCAGTGTCACAGACATAGTGATTGTATTAAAAGGTTTTGGCTGATCCTAAAGTACCTGAAGGTCATGTGGTCTGAGGAAAAGTTTCCTCTGGTTTTGCGTAAGACTTAATTTGTGCATATGGGACTTTTAAACTAGCTTTTTTTAATATTTATATATTTTATAAACTTTAGGTATTTATTTTAGATATCTATATATTTAGATAGCCAAGGCTATGTGTATATATGTAACATAGATGGCATATTTACTACTCTAACCACTTTGAAGCCCATGACGATGATCCTGCTTCCTGGTTTTCCACTGCAGATGTCTCTCATTTAGCATTCGCACTGCTTATATGGCAGCTGCCTTGCTCAGACCCTTGCAGCAGGTGAAATGCTCCTTAAACAGGTCCCAAAGGGATTTCGGCAACCCCAGAAGCTGCAGGGAAATGTTGCTCCTCTTCTGTGTGACCTACTGAGGTGGCTAAACAGCTCTCACTCCCTGTCCACATCAAAGTGGTGTCATTTTCTGCTAAGGGCTGCTTCACCCTTTCATGTGTGCAGACACATTCCTTCACCACGAGTGGGGAGTAAAGAGAAGATGCCCTTGCGCGTAGTGATCGTGTCTTTTTGGTACCAGGTGCCAGACAAGAGTTTTGGGTTATCTCCTTGGATCATCCCAAGAAACAAAATCTGCTGCTGGACACTGGTCCTTCCTGGAGTGAGGAGCACAGAACCAGCTCAGGCATTCAGCAGTTGATTAGATTTCTTCTCAGATTTGAGTTTGAAGTAAAAGACTTGTATTAACAAACGTATGCTAAGCCAAGGGTCAACATAGAAATATATTTCTGGAGGAAAAGTGCTAATAAGCTCACCTGTGCAGTCTACATCTGCTGCATAAAGTGTTTGCCTTATCACTGAAAGCGTCTTGTATTCCCTTCGCATCTTGCTTCCAATAAGGTACACTTCATATAACATTTATCTTGTTGCTCTGCATTGGCTGGTAGAAGCGCAAAAGTATTTTCTGGGTGGTTGACTTATATTTTCCAAATACCAATCCAGAACACCCCACCCTGCACAAACCTTTTACAGACAAATGCTTTTTCTCTTCCGATATGGAGAGCTGCTGACGTTAAATACTACTAATACTCTGTGAGATGAATTTTCAGCAATGCTGGAGTGCAAGTCCCTTGAAAGTCAGAAGGATTTGCATTCTTATATTATTTCCAGCTTTTTTATAATCCTGTGGGATCTCAGTACGAAGAAGAAAGGTGCAGCTGGCGAGGAGATGCCTTTTCTGTCTGTTTGTGACAGCAAGGGGGAAATCTTCTCCCCATTAGGTGATACAGCTGGCTGCCTTTGAAAAAAAAGTGTGGCCCATTTGGGACTAAAATTCTACATGTAGAAACCCAATGACAGACAAAAATGTTTCTCCATACTATGTCCAGAATAAGCTTTAAAAAATTGTTGCTGGAAACATACCTTAAGTCCACCAGACAGTGAAAGTTGGAACGTAACTTGTTTGCTTAACTCAGTGCTAGTACAATAAATGACTTGCATAAGGCAATTCGTTTACCATTGTTCAAAGAGCAAGGATTATACAAACGGTCTATTGTGTGTAGTGCTTTCTGGTGGTTTAACTTTCTTGGAGCGAGAATGACTTAATGAAAGACCACAACTCAATTCCTGGTTGTAATTTTATGGGAAGCTACAAGGCTGCATTGTCAAAGGTGCAGCTTGTTGCCTCCTTTCATTTCAGCTTCATTAACCTTGGAAAATGAGGCCACAATATTGTTATTTTTTATTATTATTGTTATTATTGTTTTATCCTTCTTGGTCAGATCAGCAGGTTTGCGGTCAAAAAGAGATTTTCCCCCAGACCAGCCTGCAGGGCCTAGTGGGAGGTTTTTGCCCGCCTCTGTTGTACAAAGCCATTTACTGTAGCAAACTGGGATTTTTAATCTTACACCTGCAATCGTGGTGGGGAATACTGGCAATCCTTTTGGTCTCTCCTTCCCAAAGACTGTGCTACATCATTGTCTTTGCAATTTTTGTGCTAGGAGTTGAAGATGTATGATACCATCAAAGCTGTGGAAAACAGATGTAGTTTATCAATTGCTACATTATTTACCTTATTTCTTTTTTCTGCTCACAGGTACCCTCTCAGACGAGGCAGCTCTTTCACGTTTCTGACTCCGGGACCACACTGGGACTTCACCCTGGTGAGTAAAACAACTGGTGGGTCCATATTGCTAAAGGATGAAACAAAGGCAGGAATTCAGAGATGAAGGTTCCTCTGCCTGGAAGAGAAAGAAAATCAACACATTCTTCTCTACCTGGCTAGACACTTTCTGAGCCACTGAGGCTTCTGAGCTTTAGCTGGAGGGTGCTTTTTGCACACAGGGATTAAGAGAAGGCAGGATACCCGGGACACCGTGATTTCTTTATAAACTTCTTACTTTCTGATGTGTTTCAGCAGTCCTGCTAACTACGCTGGCAATGTAATAGACGTGGTGTAGAAGTAAACCTTTTTTTTTTCGTTTTTTTTTTTCCTTAAATGCAAAAATCTGTATTTTATTTGATAGAAACTACCTAGAGCAAGTGCATGGCCTAACTGCTGTAAGCCTTGTACTCTTCTCTCCATCCTTTCACATGCATCCCTTATTAGGGAAGTGGTTCACATCCAGCCTCTAGAGCTGGTAAAGGGAGATGGACCCCTCTGGAGAGCAGTTCAGAGAACCTACACTGGCTTTGTGTTCTGAATTTCTGCTTCATGACATCTGTCCCACTTCATGCACCAAGGATTGCAAGGCGATTAGTCAGCTGAAGTAGGTGTTGTGTTATATAGATCTTGTCCTATCTCAAAGCTCATTTTCATGAGCTGCCTAAGCTGATTTGCCCCCCACTGCCCCCTGGAAGTGGTGATGCTATCCTCAGCCAGCAAACTGATCTGGCTGAAAAACTTGCCTTACCAAAAAGAAAACAAAGAGTTTTGGATGAGCTGATCCAGCTGACTGCACAAGCTGTATGAGTGCCTGCAGCGGCACAAGGAAGGGCGTGAGAACGTGTCTGGAGGTGGGGAAAAGGACAGGACTAACTTTTAGGAAGGAAATCCCATCTAAAATTGACTGGAGCATCTTGTGAAAGCATGTATTTAGACAGAACTTTGCTGGCTGTGCCTTGAAGGGCAGCCATGTGCAATTTTGAGGCTGCACATACACCAGTCCAGTGTGGGAGTGGATTAAACAAAACCATAATCTTTTGTAGATTTTTCTTTCGCTTAATTTTAGAAACTTTCATCTGGTGACTATAGATACATTACAAAGCCCTAGAAATTATATTCTTTCAAATTTGAAAATATTGTGCTCTATCATCACAAATTAAAGGCATTTTGATTGAGTTTCGAGTTATTCCTGTTCTTTCCATGCTTTTTAATCTGCTTTTATTTGGCTATACGCATATTCAGCTCAACTCTCAATTACAGTTAGAACGTATTGCATGTCATGACAGACTACAAAACCCAAAGCAACTGTTTTTGAAGGACTTGCTTATCTGCATTCCTCCATCATGTCCCTCATCAACCTGGTCCACTGCCACTTCTCCCTTCAAGTGCAGGTAGCTTAATTTAGAGCTACAGATGGTGGGTACCTCTGAACTCCAACCCTTTTCTGGACATCCAAGCTTTCCTGTGACTAGCTAGAAGTTAGTCTTTAACTGATACACCAAACGCTGGAAGAGGTGCAAATACAGGAGAGAAAGAATAACTAAGGAGAGCGCATAGCTGTGCAGTTCGGTTGCCCAGCCGATATATCCTTACCGCGTGGCCGGGGACCAGGTCTCCACTTAGAGGCTTTGCCAATGTAATTATGCTTTCATACATTGACCAGAGCACTGTATTTTGGCAGCAGCCTGTTGGCAAGCAAGAGCTCTTACTTTTCTTGGTGTCGTGTCTCATGTGCTTTTAAGTGTGTCACACAAGGGGGTTTTTTTGCCCCATGACCACCAAGTACTCATATGCCAGTCACAAATAACATCTCTTCATGCCATAGTTTGCGCAGCTGTTTGGCCAAAAGTCTGTAAAATGTACCCGACCTGAGCCTCAGGGGAAGTGGGTAACTCAGCCAAGTGTCCTTTTCATGCCTGCAAAGGCGGGGTGCATTTAAAGAGAAGGACTAGTACGTGTTCTGCATAATTCTAAGAAAAGACTACTGTAGTTTGGGTTAAAACATCCTCTGGATGGCTTCTGACTGGAAGCAAGGTTACTCATGGTCTGTTTTCCTTTCTCCTTTTCATTAAGGAGGATTCATTTATAAGAAACAGGCACTTGATTTTTGTTGACTTAACGGTCCTGATGCACATTCCTCACCTGAAGCCTTATTGGTGTTTTATGACTTCAGGTGGGCAATAAGCAGCAAAAACCCGACTGATCCCTGAAGAACGAAATATCCTGGTTTTAGGCAAAAGCCCTTAGTAGGAGAGAGGAAAACTAGATGACTAGAATTGTTTTCAAATTGAAAACCAGTACTTTCTTAAAAAGCGTTCCTGGAGCTTTAATCAGAATCCTTGAAATGTAATTAGCATTCATGCTCATGGCGTTGTTTGGGTCTTTCTAAAATAAAGTCACAAAATATTTAGATTTGCTCTCCTGATTAGCATTTTTTTATGCTTCTCCTTTACAATACCTCTTTGAGAGCCTAAATCGGGTCTCACAGTTTTTACAGTTTAATAACTTTCGTAGAAGTAACTTTTTCCACATGACTTGAGTTCCGTGAGAAGGTTAACGTATCAGATCTCTGATCGTGACCGTCTCAAAAATGTGAGAAAACAGTACCGTAGCAGTTGCTTTCCTATCATGTGGCTTCAAAAGCCCAGATTTGAGCAGTCTGAAGGGGCCGTTTTCTTGGAATCTGTTTCGGTTCTGGCACCGCAGAGGAATGATACAGCTGGCTCTGGAGCGAAATGTCTAAGTTTTTGTATGAAACTATATTGGGCAAAGGAAATGGGGCCCAGCCAATGCAATACTTATTGCATAAGTCTAGCCAGTTTAAAAACAAAACTTTGGCCTTCCTTTCGTGTCTGGGCTTTGGTCTGGAGCTGTATGTTAAAGATGTTATATACTTGACTACATAAGGAACGAATAATATTCAGACCAAAAAGGCGTGGTGTCTTTGTCTTTATTGCAAGTTTTCTTCTGTTAAATAGATGCTAATATCCTTGACTTACATATGGGAAAAATAATCTGCAGACCAAAAAGGTGTGGTTATAGCAGTCTTTTATTGCAGGGTTTGATAAATAACCAACCCCGAATATTTTACTAAACCTAAAAGAACGAATGTCTGCATTTGCATGTGTTCTCAAGCCTGCCAAAGGTCTGTTCAGAAAGTGTGGAGTGTGCTGGGACATTAATTCAGTGTCAATGCTATAAATATGGTAACACTTAACATCTAATGTGAGAACTTGTGCTCTGTAGTTGGCAAGTCTCAGTGAAGGGACTCACTCACGTGACAGAGTCAGTATCTTGTCTTTGCAAATACAGAATAAAAACAGAAAAAACGAAATCACTGGGGAAGGTTGTACTTGAATCCACTTCTGTAGCTAGTTTGAATAGCTGAGAAAAAACCCACAGCACCGAAACCCAAAACATAAGAAACTAGTGAGTGCGCTTCTGTAATATCTCCTCATTACATGTGTGCATTTAATAGTTAAATGGTAGAGTCAGCATAAAACGCATCCTGTGAAAGCACTAGCAAACAAGAGAACAGGTTTCTGAGAACGCTCCGGGGAAGCTGGGCATCCCCTCAACAGCATCACCTTTTCAAAGGAACCATTGAAACTAGGCTGGTCAGCATTTAAAAATAATTTAAATGAATACTAGTATTCAAACATTTTAAATACACTTACAATGGATGACAAACCTCTATTAAAGCTGAAACTTTTAAGTTATTTGAATATATTATTAAATTCTAAGAAAAGAGGAATTACGTATTTGCTCCTGACGGAAGGTCAAGCTGCTGGACTGGTAGAGCACCAAACTGAAATCTGCTGAACTTCAGAGTGGACTTGTGGTAGTAGTTCCCTCTGCAGCTGCAGAGAGGTGTTTTCCTCATTTCAACTAGTTCAATGTCTAGGCTGTTAAACTGATAAACAACATGTAGACCAATATATAAACACAAAATAGTTTCTTTTCCTTTGGACTTAATGAAGTGGAAGAGGATGAACTTGACCCATTCTGAAATGTTGAAGGACAAGGGGCAAACAGAGGATGAAAATCAACTACTTGTTTCATGGATGACCAAACAATTTATGCTCGTGACCCACCTTTTTTCCAGACCAGGTGATTTGCAGGCTGGCACGGTCTAACAGGATGAGTCCACAATTGGTTTTCCATTATCTGGGTAATGAAAAAAATAATGTAAAAGCCCAGATAGTACAGAAATAGTGGGAGGCATCAGGAAGCTGAGTGCAGATGGCTTTGATCATTGTTCCGCTGGCTTGTGCTCTTCTTTAGAAGGGAAAATAGCTGAGAGCTCCCTGACCAAAAGCCTCATCTTTCTTCCACAAAAACACTTATTCTTTTAGTCCATTGCATTCCTAACAGGGATGCTTCAGCCACAGCTGTCTACTGGCCACGTCCGAAGTAATGAATTAAATAGGTGATTGAAATGCCCTCACGTACACACATTCAGCTGTTTAGGGAACTGCACTGTAAAACAAATCCCTGATACGCAGTAAGAATCCCCAGAATAACATGTATTTGGGTATTAGAGGGTAGCTGAGGAGCAGGAACAACCAACCTAGTGCAAAACTGTTTTATGCTGGTGCTGCCTCCAGGGTGAAACCTGCAGATCCCCCTCACGCTCAGACCCCTGCCCGAGCCCAGCCGCGCTGGTGAGCAAACATTGTAAGAATTAGGCACGGAATCTCCTGGTGTCCCCTGGTGACCTTGGATCCTAATGATCACCGAGTCTGACCCTCTTAGTACCTGACTCTTTCAAAAAGCCCAGCTTTATTGCCGGATTGCTGACCTCAGGAACCACAAAAAATGTTTCATTTAACTAAATGAATCTCAAATCATTGCACAGCGGTAACCGCTGCATTCTGTCCTGCTACTGAGATTTCCTGCTTAAGACTTTACTCACAGCCGCAATTATGGGAGTGCAGAGAAATAAGCTTATAGGCATATAATTTATAGGTATTGATCAGCTGACAAGCCTCATGAAACAGCATAAACCTGCTTTGCATTTGTTTTCAACCTTTAGGGTTTTTTGAGTTATTACAGTTAGTTGGGGGTGTAAAGAAAGAAAATGTCTCTAGTCTGCTTTATAAAAAACAGAGCCTTCTTTCTGAACACAAATCAAGTGTACAGCTATAACTCTGTTTCATTTCTTACAGAAGAGGAAGCGCCGAGAGAAAGACGATGATGCAGTCAGCCTTTGCAGCCTTGACTTCAAGGTAATCAAAACACATTCCTCTACGCTATTGTGCAACCATCTACTTTGTCGACTATAGTGGCTTCTACCGGGGAATGCCATACTTTCTGTGTTTGCATTTCACCATCAACAGTTTAGAGACGTGTACAGCTGTGTTTGCTCTTGCATACACCTCTGGGGTGGGCTGAGTCCTGGTAGCGATATCCATAACACTCTTTGTGATCTCCTGTTTTAATAATTTGAATCCTAAATCCGCCACAGTTTTAATGTTGTGTGAAATAAATGTGTGTAACCCGTACTTAGCAAGAACATAAGCATTTTCAAGTGCCAGGAAGCAAAACTGTGCAAAGACCGTTCAAACGTTGCTTTTGTTTGATTTTGGTTAGTTCACTTCGTTGTATTGCAAACAAGCTGGACTGGCTGCGTGGTAAATTGTTCTAAAAGCTATGGATTAAAGTGACTTACAAAAATGAGGGTGGAGAGGTGCAGAGTTGCATCTTTTTCCAAGGATTATCCAAGTTTGGTTTTCTGAAAGAGAAACTCCTTCCCGCTGTCCATCTGCCCTGAAGGTCTCACTGTCGGACGCTTCTCTGAAGAGGGGAAGTAACAGAAATAGGTTTTTTTTTCCTAGGAAGGTAACTATTGAGCTCAAAGTTAACTAAGTGGGTTTTACGGTTTATTAGACTGGGATTAAAAGTACTTTGTTAGTGGGGAATTTCCTGTTTGACCTAATGACCAGTGCGTCCTCTGTTGTTGTTACTTACTTTGCATTTATGCATTATTTATTAGCCTCACTTAACCCGGCTACTGCTGGATGCTTTCCATGACCGATGGTTGTGTCCAAGAGGCTAGCTCTGGGCTTTGGCCCCTCTAGACTAGATCTCCTCTTCCAGGTAAGATTATCCCTCTAATTTCCCAGTAGGGGAGGGAAAAAAAAAAAAAAAAAAAGATTATCTGCAGAGGGCTGTGACACAGCAGTGCGGATGCCTCTGAACTGACTGTGTTTTGGGCTTGTTTTGTTTCTGAGGTCTTTCTGGTTTTCTGATGCAGATGGGAGTGTTATGGCTAGGAAATCTGCCCTTGGGGAAGAGGATTTTCTTTTTCGTTTTTTTTCTTTTTAATTGGACTACCTTTTTATGTGTTGGACAAAATTGCATGAATTAGGGGTTCTCCCACAAAGCAATCACTTCAAGGTGAAACTAAAATATCAACAGTAATTTGTGTGCTCGCCTTTTAAGAGTTTAAACAGAAATCTTCCAAGGAAAAAGGGAAATCCCTAGGCTAATACAGTCAAAGTTCAGACTGCAGCTTTTATTTAACCTGACTTTTTAACTTGTTCTTTTGAAAGGGTCAGGCTCTCCTGGACATTTGAGGCACACCCCCCAAATATACTCCACTGTTCTTGTTAAAATACATTAAAGGTACTGATTGGATTGTAATTTTCAGGCTTTTTGATACCAATCCTCAAGGTTATTAAAAGTTTCAAAAGCACCACAGTCGATTATTTATAGTCAAATTTTCAAAACCCATCTGAGTCTCATTGAACACTTATGCTGTAGCACAGATTATACTTTGCTCTGTCTAGATTTGATGAGGGAGAAGCAATAGCCTAAAAATTGGCTCCATCGGACACGGATATATCTATTTCATTGATGAAATAAGGAGAAAAGAGAAAATCAAGACAATTTAAGAATGTTACGTGTACGTCAGACCATACTGTTTATCCCCATCTTAAAGGTGGGAACGGATTTTTCGGAGTTTATCTCTAAAATGTATAACTCCACAGCATAACTGTTATTTCAGCTCGACTATCTCCCGCAGCAGATATAGCTCAGCTGACAAGCTGCTGTTTTGTCACCATACTTGTAATAACGGAGGAGTTTTGCCAGGATACTGCATTCACGCTCCTACTAGACATAATTGTGCTGCCAAAACTGCCTTGTCAATGGTGATCCATTGGGATCCAAAGAGCTGCTTTGGAGCAGGGAGCTGTACCCTAGTACCCCAGACTTGACACTCTACCCAACGTATGTTTTTAAAATAAAGGTAGTGGAAAGGGATTATTTAATTTGGATGTGTACTTATCTTTCGGAAAAGGTTGCGCAGACCTTTAATGATGTTTAAACCTCACATATTCTAGATTATCGTTCCACATACCAGGAAGATGGTATGCAAAATGGCAGGGGGGATCAAGCCAGTTCAGACGGACTGCAGTGCCCCAGCTATTCTTGTTTATTTGGGCTTGTTAATCTCCCCCGTGTCACCCAGGGCCCTACTCAAAAACAAACCAAATCTATTAGGTCTGTTAAGCTTCTAATTTGACATACAGCCTAAAACCCTTCAAACATTACCAAAATATGACTGGGAAGTTACAACGTGAGACCAGAGTTACAGCATCCACTTCCTTCGGCACTGAGCCACCCTTTCTCTTGTGCCAAAACACTCTCCTTTCGGGAGAAAGAAGGGGTTTTTTCCCCAGATCATGTCTGGAGCCATACTACAACGTGGGCTTTTGGTAGTTGTCTGGTTAAGACAGAAGGGAGAATGAATTACAGTGCAGGGACAGAAACAAGAAGCTGAGGACAGCAATTTCTTAAGCACATCTTAACGCTTGAAAATGGGGAGTTATTTTTGCATTTCGGGTAGGTTTATAACAAACATTTTATTAAGTGATCACGTATGAAACGGTTCCGTGTTACCCCCGCAGTTACGTAAGGTGGCGATTGATTCGTGGGAGGAAGCAGCACTGTGTTTTTTGAAGGTGTGTGTGTGTATCTTGATGTTTGTTAGCAACTAGATAAATACTTTTCAGTATATGACAGGGAATAGACGGATCCAATGGTGTACTTTACCAGAGGCAAAATGAAGCCAGGCTGAGTAATGGGTAAGAATCACGTCTCGTCTGGATATTGTGTTCTGTTGGTTATGGGATGTCCTTGTAAGGCTTTAGGAAGAGGGATTTCAGAGAGGAAGTGAAGTCTTAGCGAGGACCCTTTCTATGAACCTCCGTGCTGTGTTCTTCTCAAAGCCTTACTCACCTTTTTGGGACCAATTCTGCGAATATTACTCAGCCTGGGTAGAATTTCAGCCCAAACTAGCCCTAGAGTTGTACTAGCACTGGCAGCAGAGAGAAACTGTGACGATAAAGCTGACAGCGACAATCTCTCTAGGGAAGGCAGATAAACACTGATTTTTTTGGATGTAAAATATTAACTGGAAAAAAAAGAGGAGGTGGAGAGAGAATCCTTGTGTCTGGCATTCTTGCTGCTCCGGATCATTTGAAACCATCAATGAGTGTCTTTCCATGGTCAGAGTCCCCACAAGCAGCTCGGCTTCAGGCAGGGGTAACAGCCTAAAGATCATCACTAAATAATGCGAGAAACTGCAGTGCTAACTCCTTCCTTTAGAATATATATCCACAAGCTTTAAAGAAACAACAAAAACAGTCCTTCCCTCCTCCCTTCCCCCTCCCAAAGATACAACTGCTCTAGAGGACTTTTATGGGAATTTTATTGGCGTGTCTGATTCATGCAAGAACGTGCCCATGCATAAGTTACAAATTTGTATTTGGAAATAGACTTTGATCAAAACGAACATCTCTGGCATTGGCTACACCGCGCAACTCTGAAAAACAACAGTTGGCACGTCAGCAGGTTAGGAGCTGAAGTCAACTGTAGCTTCTCGCTCCATTACTTTGTTGTTAGGGCAGATGTTGCGTTTAATACTATCACGAAATTGGATGGTCCCTGTTTTCTGGTGTTGCATTCATATTCATAAGATGGAAATTGCTTTTCTGTCCTGAGCGCACAAGCGTTCACTTCGGAGATGGTTGAGGTAACTTGTTTTCTACAGGGGTCTGCAGAATGCCATAGGCTGTAGCTCAGTAAAAATGCATCTGCACTGTGCGTTGGGGTTTTTTTTTATTTGTAACTGTATAATGGAGTTGAATGGCAGCTAATTATAGTGACCTCCCACCATCCAAAATAAATGCTGGATTCCAGACCGGCTCGTAAACTTTTCAGATGACCCAATACTCTCTTGATGGGTCATAGCCTACTTTTGCTCATTTTCCAGAATACTGCTCTGAATTTGGCTCTGAATATAAATATCTGGGAGTGGAATGTTAAACAGAGCTCATGGACAGTAAACAACTTTGAGTATGGCAGAGGGTGTCTTGACTGTTCCAGGTCCATGAACATGTATGGGAGAAGATCATTGCCTATGGAGATCTCATTTATTCCAGTCCTCAAGTGTTCTGCATGTTACGCTGTATATAGCGCGTTAAGAATAGCTGTAAAGTGAGGTTTTAGGTGGATTTCTGTTCCTAGTAAATAGGATTTCAAAACGTACACCCACAACAATGAAAATGAATATGCTATGAATGTAATGGATGCTTTCGTTTTCCCTGAGACTTCAAGCCGCCAAAGGGATTAAAATGTCACAGGTTCTTTCTTTGAAGAAATTGAATCCAGATGTCAGCCAGATTAGAGGCATCCAGGACCTGTGAAAACTGGGAAAACTGCCCACTGAGAAATACCCCCCTGCCTCCGGCTCTGTTAATGCACCAGCTAAGGTCTTCTCCTCTCCAGACAGTGGCAGAACTGAGATCTTTTGTCGTTAGCTCTTGTCAGCAGCAGCAGCAGCAAACATCCTTCTTGCAGGGTTCTGTATAAAATAAAGCAACCCTGGAGTGTCCTGGCTGATTGTTGGGGCTGTGTAACCTGGCCAGACCTGAACTACGAGGATATTGAGGGTGCTGTAATGATTCTCTTCCACTGAACCTAGGCTGAAATTCACAATCCAGGCCTGCTAGGGTTTTACATTAACTGCCTGCCCACCATTCTCGCATGTGATTTGCTCGAGTATTGCCAAGAGAAGAGACAGGATCAGGTCATGAGCGGCGGCCACCCTGGACACAGGTGCTGGAGGATGTATTCAGCTGTTGGGGGAGCATTCCTGCATGCCACACTTGGCAACCCCTGGCACTAGCCGGATGCCATGTGTCGCTTAACTAAGTATTTTTAACTGTGAAAACTTACATCAGTCTGGAATTGTACATTGGAATTTGGATGCATGTTTTCTTAGGAATTCATCATTTGTTAATCTAAAATTTATTTGATGATGCTTTGGGGTTGAAATAACAAAACAACATGTCGATACCCGGTAGAGCATTTTTATTTAGTAGCAGCCCTACCCAGAATAACTTGCAGGAGCAAGGAATGTCGCAGGTATGAGACCGCCCAGGACATCAGGCACACAGCTCTGTGTAACAGCAGTCCTCCCTTCTCCGTGGAAATGAAAACCCAAGCTAAAAATAAGAGTAAAACAATGAGGGCTGCTTGACTCCTCTGTCACTTGAACTCTTCCCAGCTCCTTAATTTGATAGCAGGATAGGAGTCACCAAGGTATTTTGCTCCTAGAAGTGAAAATCCCCATTTGAGTATGGGGGAGGAATGTTATTAATACCCACTGGCAGGAGAGCAGGAAGAACTGGTCTGTTATCCGTCGCTCAGCACAGTGACTGGCTGGGCTGCATTCTCATGGCTTCAGAGCTTCCACGGCGTGGGCTGATCCCTGCCCGGTGGGCTGGAGGGACAGGAGAAGGCACGAAGAAGGTTGGGGACAGGGCAGAGTGGTAAGGAGGCACTGGGAAGACAGAGAGAGATGATGTTGGGTAGAAGAATATGCCCTGAGTTAGAGGAAAGTTGGGATTATGGTGTGAGGTATATAGGGTACAAATCCGTAAATCTGGCTTTGTTGCTTCTGCTGCACGAGGAACAACTCTCCTTTCTTTTTCCATTTATTTTGGCTTTCATCAGAGCATTCCCAAGTACCATAGCCTTGTTCGGCATGGTTTGCCCACTGGAGTGGTGTTTCCACTACAATGAACTTTACTAACTTTAAGGTCATATTCATACTGCCTCTTGCATGTCGTAAGTAGGTAAATAATGTGCAGGTGTGGTAGCGTGCTCTGAGCTGCTGATTACATTGCTGCAGAGGGAACGCCGTGGGCCTGGGGAATGGTTATTAAGCCTGTGCAAGATCACCTTCCACCCTGGCTGCCTTCGGGCTTCTCCCAATTTATTGCCTTTCCTGCGTTGCGTGTTGGTTAGCGAGGTCCAGTTCTGGGCTCTCCAGTTCAAGAAGGACAGGGAACTACTGAAGAGAGTCCAGCGGAGGGCTATGAAGATGATCAAGGGACTGGAGCACCTCTGTGATGAGGAAAGGCTGAGAGACAGGTTAGGAAAGCAGCTGGAAAGCAGCTCTACAGAGAGGGACCTGGGAGTCCTGGTGGACAAGTTGCCCAGGAGGCAGCAATATGCCCTTGTGACCAAGAAGGCCAATGGTCTCCTGGGGGGTATTAAAAAGAGCATGCCCAGCAGGTTGAGGGAGGTCATCCTCCCCCTCTACTCTGCCCTGGTGAGGCCACAGCTGGAGCACTGTGTCCAGTTCTGGGCTCCCCGATTCAACAAGGACAGGGAATTACTGGATCTCTGTGATGAGGAAAGGCTGAGAGATCTGGGGCTGTTCAGCCTGGAGAAGAGAAGACTGAGAGGGGATCTCATCAGTGCTGATCAATAGCTAAAGGGAGGGTGTCCAGAGGATGAGGCCAGACTCTTTTCAGTGGTGCCCGGTGACAGGACAAAGGGCAACAGGCACAAACGGGAACACAGGAAATTCCATCTGAACATGGGGAAAAACTTCTTTACTGTGAGAGTGACAGAGCCCTGGCACAGGCTGCCCAGAGAGGTGGTGGAGTCTCCTTCTCTGTAGATCTTCCAACCCACCTGGACGCGTTCCTGTGCAACCTGCTCTGGGTGACCCTGCTTTGGCAGGGGGGTTGGACTAGATGGTCTCTGAAGGTCCCTTCCAACCCCCTCCATTCCATGATTCTATGAGTACCCATTGCACAGTGCATGCGTCTGCCGCCCAGGGTGGATTTTGCCTCAAAATGATGCTTGATGATCTATACAGATATAGCAGACCTACAGAAATCATCCCATCTGCTACAGGGGCAGCTGGGAACTACTTATCTTAGGAGGTTTTCTTGCTTTAAGGCCTTACCCAGCCTTTATTTTGAACGAAGAACGGTTGTCCAGGGCACGTAACCCTTTGCACGTGCCATGCCAGGGGGCATACGGTGAACCCTGTTGCATCAGGCCAGAGCTTTACGTTTCCACAACATGACATCAGCAGGCTGCATCAGCTGGGGCTTGCATCACCGTGAATTCGTTAGCCTCACAAGGTGTCATGCAGAAAAGTCAGGGATCTCCTCACCGGTGAATCACGTGCTTCCCCAGGTCCCTTCCCCGAGGGCTCGGGAAGGAGAAGGGACTATTTAACACGTCACCGAGAGCACTTCATATGGCAGGGAGTGCTTCAAGATGCAGGACATCACGTTCTGGTCCGAACAAGAAGCATTTAAGTGCCACCTTTGTGCGCGTGACTCTGCTTCACGCCTTCCCTCTTGGCTCCTGGTTGTCCATCCCCTATTTTTAGTTGACTCCGCATGGCCTGTCTACGTCACACTGAGAAGACACGCGCTCTCGGGGTCGAAAATCCTTGGACAAATTTTTAGACCTGAATCTTTGGACCAATTTGAACAAACTTTTGACCTTAGATTGTAGGAGAAATGGGCATGTTTGATACTCCTTAAAAAAAATAAAAATGTTCAAACTCAACGGAGGGTTTGCTTGTTTCCTCCCCAAAGTCATCGTCCCTTTGGTCTTTAGTTGTCTTAAAAATGGTTGATTTTAGTAATCCAAAAAAGGATTACCCATATCTGAAAGAGTCAACGAGGGTACGTAACCTTCAACAAGGGTACGGAAACTTGCTGTATCCTGAGTTTCCGAGAATCCTGCAGTGGATGATCCTCGACGTCCTGGTCTCGCATCACAGATTTGCTGAGAGCAACTCTCCGGGGAAGGAAAGCAAACAAAGCTAAAAAAAAAAAAATAAATAGCCAAGGGAGGGGACAGCAGGAATTTCCTCCTGCCCATTACTCTGAAAAACACCTTTTCAAACCCTCTGCCCATCCCGCAGCAGCCACGTGGGATCCGGGGACCCTGCACCACTCCTGGCCACCCCAAATTTATCTCCTCCAAGAGAAATTAAATAAAATAAAGGTTGGTTAGCATAGGTAGACAGCAACGCAGCTGCCCTCCTATCGCCAAATAAACTCGGTTTATTTTTACCAGCACAAGAGACCTTTTATTTTGGAGATTTGTAGCGGCGCCAGGAATAATATGACTTGAAAAAATAAACAAAAAATATAAACCCTTTGCATCTCCAGCCAGGCCTGCTGGGACAGGCTCCCCTGTTAGAAAAGGGGGGAGAGGCTCAGCCCAGCCCCTGGCTAACAGAGCCGTGCCAGCACAACCTTTAAAGCCAAGAACAGACTTAAAAGCACAGGTCTAGACAAGATTTTTTTTTTTTTTTTGAGCAAGGGGAGCTTAAGCTGGTTAAAAAAAAAAAAAACAACTCGCAGCAGCAAATGATTTATGCTCCAGTGGCGATGAGAGCCGCCATCAGGAGGAGTGAGTCCTACCTCCACGCTTGTGAAGTGGCCATGGAACAGCAGCGGGCCCCAGCAAAGAAAAAGAGGGGGAAAAAAAAACCAAAAACCCCAAAACATACATATTTGGCGTTGTCTCTTTTCAGTGCAATTAGCGAAAGCCCCGCGCTTTTCAACCCGCTTTCCATGGTGGGGTGTGATGGATCAGCCCCCTCGACCCTCAGTGGGTGCCTGCATCGTGCTGCCTTAAAGTAGAACCTCGCAAAGGTCCCATTTTGGGGGGATTTTAAGAGGAAATAAGGGCCGGGAAAGGGGCCAGGACGCACCCCGGCACCGGTCCTGGGGAGCAGGGGGCGGGGCTAGCGGCCAGTGGGCGTGACTTATGCCGGAGGGGGCGTGGTCTATGATGTAGCCCCGCCCCCGGGGGTGAGGTGGCGGCGCGGGGCGGTGGCGCGCGCAGAGCAGGGATGAGCGCGGGTTGAGGCGGTGGCGGCCGCGCAGGGACGGCCATGGTGGCTCACGACGAGCTCGGGGGGCTGCTGCCCATCAAAAGGACTATCCGGGTGATCGACGCGCAGAACCAGTCCTTCAGGGAGCAGGAGGTGAGGAGGAGCGGGGTTGGAGGGGGCGAAAAAAGGGGGTTTTTTGGTTTTTATGAGGGGAAGGTGGTGGGTTTCGGAGCCCCCCTCCTCGCGCCTGAGGGGAGGCGAGGAGCCGGGTGCGCTGCCCGCTGGGAGCCGGGCCCGGCGTGAGGAGCGATTTAAAATAAAATTAAATAACGTCTTTAAAAAGCAGTGACAACTTCATAACCCCTGGAGGGGGATTGTCCTGGAGGAGAGGGACCGGGGAGCCGAAGCCGAGCTCGGCGCCTCTCCTCACCGTGCTCCTCCCGGAGGGATTTTTCATTAAAAAAAACCCACTCCTGTTGCTTTGTGCGCTCTTTCCACTGACAGGATTTTTCCTAATTAGGGCGTTTGTTTGCTGCATAACCCCAAAAAAATAATCATGGGGGTTGGTCGGGGTTTTGAGGGGTGGTGGTTTTTGATGTATTGTTATTTTTATCGTCTGTTGTTATGTAGATGGGAATAATTGCATTCCTGGTAGGTGCTCTCATGCCTCCTGCTGCGACAGGAGGCAAAAGTTCAGCAGCCAGGTAGGGACCGACTGCCCTGGGCAGGGTTTTATTTCCGAGATTAGCAGTGAGATGAGGTAAAAAAGAAAAAAACGGGCGGCTCCAGACAGCTCTGGGGCTTCAGGGCTCCGGTCTGAGTCGCCAGCCTCTTAAAATCCTGCCTTTAAAACAGCCAAACTTGGGCAATCTCATTGTGCAAAAGGGAAACCAGATGTTGGGAGAGAAATAACATAAACCAGATCTCTTAAAGGAGAATAAATGGCCTCTAATTCTTAAAGCATGTATTTTCTGTAGGGCATAGCCAGCACGCTGGGTATCTGAAGTTAAGCATTGGGTTTGGGCTTGAGTAATGACTCCTGAACCAACACTCCTATCGGTGCCAGGTACTGAGTTGCTATCGAGAGCCACTGGAGTTATCAGCAGAGTGTGAGGCCAGATTTCTCCCTTGGTCGTGAACAGCCTGTTGAATTTGAGAAAGGCAAGGGTGGCAAACTCCGTCCCGGCGCGTCAAACCAGAGGCGGGTTGTTGGGTTTGAGTGCAGACAGCCGTTTTCAGAACAGAGCTTGAGATTCAGCGAGCTCCTTGCACGTGAATCTTAAAAACAGATAGTCAGGTGGCAATGATTTCTGGCAGGAATTATTCGAGCTGGTGACTAAAACCATTTGTGCATATTTGGCTTAATAGGAAAAGTTTTGCTGTGCGTGATTTTTAGATTTGTCACCGTGTTTGTACGCATTGGTCTGTGACACTGGCACGTAGGACATTGCACTCTAGTAAGTGATCCTTGTAAAAAGCACTAATTATTACCTAGCACGGGGGGAAAGGTTGTAGGCGCGTGTGCTGCTAGAGAAAAGTGTTCGTTGCTCAAAAGTAGAGCCTGGTTTTCTTTCGAGCGGCAGGGTGCAGTTTTTCGTAATGCGAAGAGTTAACCTGCACTTAGAAGCATTTGAAGAAATTCCACTAGTGTGAAGTCTTGCCTGCCAGCTGAGGCACCAATTTAGCTTTTGCGTGTACGTTTATGATATATTTATATTCACTTTTAATAAAAAGTCCCCTGGAAAAAAAAAAGTGAATGGAAGCAGAAGTGCTGTTGAACTCACTGGGGTTTTAATTATCTGTCGATGCTGTAATGCTTAATGCCGCTAGCTTGTTACAGAAACTTTACAGACATCATTCTAATCTGGGCTTCTGTAAGTAATACAGCGTGGAGACAGGCTAATCATTGTTTGGAAGTACAGGACTAAAAAAAAAATAATACTGAGCCAAATTTATCCGTAGTATGAACTGCACTGAGTCTCAGCTTACACCGCGGCTGGGTATCCCTGTAAGTGGAGTACATGACCCCAAGCTGAAATGCAGATCTTAGAGAAGGTGAAGTTTCTGAGGAGAGGGATTTCCCTTCCCCCCCCTCCCCCCGCCTTGGATCAAATGATATAGTTGGAAGGAGAAGAAGAAAAAACAGATGCGGTTTTTTGGCAGTTGAGCCATTCATGTCTGAGAGCACTCACAGGACAGAAAGTGGGATTTGTTTCTCTTTAAGAGAGGGGAAATGGCCTTTAGCTAAGCTGAATTTACAGCACACAGAAGTTTTTCTGTTGGCCAAAGACCCCAGGGGAGCACATCGCATGTACAGAAAACAGTCTGGTCATGCCGATCTGTGCGAAATTCCTCCCTCCTCAGAGCAGAGGAGGGTTCCCTGGGAGCCGTGCTCCTTCTTGTTCAGGAGAGCGGTGCTTTTCGCTTCAAGCCTGTCTTTGCACATCTCGGTACGTATCAACTGTTCTAGAAAGTGGCGATTTGTAATCCCAGGGAGCCCCTTTGTACTGCCTGTCCCAAGCAGAGAGGCAGGAATGCCTTCTGCCAGACCTTGCGCATACGCATGTGTCACTTCAGCCTAGCACAGATGTGCTGGGAAGGCATTCACACATGTCCCTCGGCGCAGATAGTGTGTCATTGTGTCTCATATCTGGAAGGGCTGCAGAGCTGACCCTTGAGCAGCGAGCTGTGAAAGACCGTACAAGCGTCCTAAAGCACTGAGGCTTCTTGCTATTAATTTTCACTGTCAGGTTTTTCTTTTCCATGCTATTTATATCGCTGGCGTTGACGGAGCTGCGTGTGGCTTCTGTCTGTATATTTTCTGCTTACATTCCTGCAGTTTCTTAAGCTTCTCCTGGCCTGCATCCCTTTATTCTCGTATTCTGATAGGTGGTTTTCTAGAAGTAAATTACCTATCATTTTCCTCCACTCAGAAACATCTGTAACTAATTAAAGTTTCCTTGTCGTCTTTTGAGTGTGGCCTAACTTTCCAGCCTTCTGCAGAATCCTTTTCCTGACTGACTCTGTGCTGAGCGCAGTGGCTCATGGTTGGCAAAGGAAAGAAGTGACTGTGGTGTTCCCAGTGCTGTACCCAGCTGAGGGTCGGAGTCCCGGGGCTGAGGGCACTCTCTTATAGCTTTTCCCCATTTCTATAGTACCCTCATAGTTCTGAGATTACCCAAATGTTTCAAGCCCAGCTTTGAACACGCTTGGTGCTGTGCCAAGAGGTCTTTCTGCTCTGCAGCAGTCATAAATTGTTTCTTTTCATGTTTCCCCCCCCGCAACTTTGAAGGCTTAATTCAGTGTGAGCTAACCTCCTCTGTTGCTTAACACTGCGTGTAGGCAGACAGGCGGGCCACTCCTCGGGTCACGCTGCTGAAATCAGATCTTACATACGTAGCTTTTATGCTTCCTCGGTCTCATGACTGGAATCCAGCTCTGTGTGTTCCTATTCCCCTTTTTCTGTTCTCAGCATTTGTCACTTCTGTTGCTACACAGAAGCAAAGGGTTTGGGCACCTTATCTTGCAATCTCAGACTGGAAATAGAGACAGCAGAGAGCTTGTCCTAAGCAATTTTTGCCTTTTAGCCTTTTGAAACATAAGAGGAGGGACTTACGTTAGGCATTAACAAAAAATTTGTTAATAAAGCTTTGGTAAAATTTCTACTGAGATGAACTCAAAAAAGAGTCTGCTTCCATCAGCTCATCTGAACTTAACGCTAAGAAACTTCCTTGTGGTGATGAGTCACAT
The DNA here is from genome assembly GCA_013398915.1 of Dromas ardeola. Classification (NCBI taxonomy): domain Eukaryota; kingdom Metazoa; phylum Chordata; class Aves; order Charadriiformes; family Dromadidae; genus Dromas; species Dromas ardeola. Next base: position 382,986 of record VYZM01014758.1, read on the forward strand.
CCAACCATCTGCCAGATGTTTAAGAGCACCAGGGCACCTTATCTAGCCTTTCTCCTAGCCTTAAGCTCTGAGTCCATCTCTTCCTGGTGTCCCATTGTGCACACCTTTCCTGTACAGTCCTTGCAACACAATATTTTTGATGTAAAATATATGGGGTTGCCAGCATGATTTTAAAAACTGATCTGAGCTTAAGCAGCAGGAGGTTTCCATGGGGCGTTTCCTCTTTCTTGGCAGCATTTTGGTCAGGACAGAATTGAAAACGCTCTGGGCTCCCGGCAGGGATTAGTGGTGTAGAAAAGCAGAAGCTCTATCTTTCAAATCTAAACAACGTTTAAGAAAAATCATGATGGCTTGCAGGGGGTGGGGGTAGAGAGCAGAAGGGGGAGGAAGCTTTGTAAACTCAAGGTTTTAAACTTTATCCCCTTCATGCGTGCGTGTCCCTCGCAGGAATGTTCAGCATGTGGTCATTTGCTATTTGTTAAAATAGCTGCTGAGGCTGTCTTGAGCTCCGACTGCTGCTTTTCTCTCCAAAAGAAAATTAAAATGGAAAAACACATTCTTTCTACAAAGGAAAACATGATAAAACAGAGATGCAGATCACAGCTCCATCTTTAGATGACAGTCACTTGCCTTGCGGAGGAGAACGCTTCAGTCTATTTATGTTCAAACCATAACGGTCCCTCTTCGAGCCCTGTTTTGAATTCTGACTGACGTGTATGTTATCTTGCCTCTTTTACACTGGGCAAACTCCCTGCAGTTTAATTGCAGCCTTAAAGTTCAGACAAATATTTACAGCCTCTGCTTTCCTTTTAAGATGAATGACTACTTCAAAACACTCTCTTTGCTGTGTTTCTCACTCCTTAAGTGGGTTTGTGCTTTTTAAACCTGCCTGGGCAGCTTGAGAAACGAAGTGGGAGTCACAGCCAGTACAATTTGTTCTCTGCTTTATTTACAGGAGCCAAGCAATAAGCGGGTTCGGCCTTTAGCACGGGTCACATCCCTGGCGAACTTGATCTCTCCTGTAAGAAATGGTGCAGTTCGTCGCTTTGGGCAGACAATACAGGTAAAAAGCAGAGCCTTCTAGTCCTAGAAGTCTAGAGACATGGGTAAGGTACTGGCTGTTTGGGGCTAAAACAGACACTGGGATTTCAAGACAGCTCTTGAAAATCTCCTGTGTGATTCATGCAAGGATAGAAAGCTTGTTTGGGACTTGGGGATGAAGAAGAGTTTGGGAGTTCAGAGGTAGCTTGCTAGATAACCAGGTTATTGAGGGTTTAAGCAGTAAAAAAACCAACAGCCGATTCATAGGGAGAATTAGTTGATAAACTGTTCCAGTACTTGAGATAACGTGTATTGGAGCATGTGCTTAAATGTGAACTGACTGTTCAGCGATCTTTCAATAGCGTTAGAGAGGTGTTGTCTAAGGAACCCTATACCCCACACATGCAGATAGGAGTGCTTCTGTGTCTGGGTTTTAGAAACATTGCAAATCACAAGAGCAAAGTTCACGTGGCTCCTGATTAGCCCCATTATAGGTAGAATTATGATCCTAGTTTATTTACTTCCTCATACCTTGGAAATAGACCCAAGCTTTACCTTCCCATCCTCCTCCCAAGTGCTGCTGCTGGATCAGGGCAGGGGGGGTGCATGGAAAAGCTTGCCAGTCTCTGGGCTTTCTCAGCAGCTTGATTAAAGTGTTCCTTTATCTGAGGAAAAGTGTCTGGGTGTGTTTTCCTGCCCTGTACAACAGAGGAGGATGAAGGATTGGGAGGGGTATGGATAATGCTATAATACTTCTGTACTTCTGAAATGTTGACTCTACGTATTTTTGGTTTGTTTTTTTTTTTAATCCCTATAGTCATTTGCCCTTCGCAGTGACAGCAAGTCTCCAGGCTGTGCCCAGAAGTCATGTAGCAGATCTGCTGCTCCTACTCCTCCTAAAAGAAGAAACAGCGTACTTTGGTCTGAGATGTTAGATGTCAACATGAAAGAGTCCCTGAGCACCAAAGAAATTAAGCGCCAGGAGGTAGGCTGCCCGTTAAACAGCAGGGCTGGGAAACACAGCCGAGGCCTTGGCGTGGGCTGTTTCCTTGGCGGGGAAAGGAGTAACGAGCATCTGTGGGTGACTGTATCATCCTGTGCACCTTCATTTCTAAACCACTAGATTTATTTCTGCATTAGGCATGGGAAAAGGTAGGCTTCTCTCTCTTGAGTCACTAGGGAGTTCGTCTCCCCAGTTTGACCCTTCAGAGATGCCAAACTCTTTCCATGGGTGTTCTCAGCATTTCTGAGATTTGAGACCCAGACACGCTGGTTGCTTTGCAGCAGATTCAAAGTCGGGTTCCTTGTAAAGCCAGCTGTCTTTCTCTTAAAGCTCTTGACAATTGGTTGAAAGCCAAATGGCAAGGCCTTGGCTTGCCTTTTTCCTGTAGTTCTTAGACAAATCTTCTAATGACAACACAGAAGCTGACTAAAGACGCCTGGGATATGACCTCTGTGGTTTTCTGGGTTTTGTTTTTTTCGTACTTGCCTGTGTAAAAGCAGTGATTTAAAAGGCGCTAATATTTAATTTGGCTTGTGCACGAGCGTCAGAGCTTTCACACAGTTGTAAGTCATGTTGCTTTCTCTGAGCTGGGAAAGCCAGCAGATTTACTTGAGGTTGTCGTGCCCAGGTGGCATACAGTGATTCAAATGGCAAAACCATTCAAGCTGCAGAGACAGGATGTACATTATGTGAGCTGAAAGGCTCTTTCAGACGAAGACTGGGATTAAAAATGGCTCTCGATGCTTTATCCCCTTCCTTACAGGCAATATATGAAATGTCCAGGGGAGAGCAGGACCTAATTGAAGACCTGAAGCTGGCCAGAAAGGTGAGTGGGTTCTTTTCCTGCAGTCAGTAATCATATTACAGATAATAATGAAGTTTCTTTGTACGTGTAATCCTTACATATCAGCTTTATGAGGCCTAGAATCCATAGCTGGCCTGGAAAGCTGACGTGAGCGGTTATACAGTGCTGGTTTGAGTGCAACAAACCCAGCCAAAAAAAGGATTGTGCTTTGCAGTCCTACAGAGCTAGTTGGGGAATCCCTCTCCCAGACGAGAACATTTCAGACAGGAAAGTCCATTCCATTTGAAGGCCTTGATACCTTCATATAGAGATGAATTTTTTAGCGTTCAAAGTTGGTGTTACTGTTTCTGTTGGCTTCACTTCATACCTGTCCTGCACATGATACATCCCCTCATATTCAAATTGTCAGCTTCTAGGCTAGGGAGATTTGAATACATTTTAATACCGATGTTCTTTGACAGGCCTATCACGATCCCATGCTGAAACTCTCTATCATGTCTGAGGAAGAACTCACCCACATATTTGGGGATTTGGATTCTTACATTCCTCTGCATGAAGGTAAGAGCAACTGGAGCATTTTCACATAATGTGCTGACGAGAGGAACTCCGCTTTCTCACATTTGAACAGGTTACTGGGGCGTTGTTGCAATTTCTATTTTTGTGTTTCGATTCCAGACTTGTTGGCAAGTTTAGGAGAAGCAACAAAACCAGATGGAACAGTGGAGCAGATTGGGCCCATTCTTGTCAAGTGGGTGAGTACATAACTTAGAGATAGCAGGCTAACAATGTGTTTAAAGAGCGTTTAAAGCTAGAAGCCGAAAAGCTGTGGGCTTTTGTGGCCTTGAGCGAAAGACTGAAACGGAAATCCTGGCTACACTGAAAACAATGGGACTCTGTCAGCCGTAATGGGCCACGATTTCACCCTGGAGACTTACACTAGTGTGACTGCAATTACTTGCTGATTTATGTTTGAAATGTCTGTATCTTCTGGACTCTTTTGTCACTGATGTGATTTCAATAGTGTTATCGCTGTTAATCTCAAACATCTCAACTTCAAAGGCATTGCGTGCAGGATGCCCTTGTTCTCCTCACAAAAGACTAGCTACATATACAAGATAGTCTGTTAGCTCTTTTTTATTGGGCAAAATATGGCTCTAAGGGAAGTAGAACTCCCCGAGTTTGACACGTTAATGCGATACGCTTTTCCTAGGCAGAATTTGACTCCTGAATATTGTTCTGTTCCCCTGCAGTTACCACGACTCCATGCCTACAAAGGTTACTGTAGCAATCAGCTGGCAGCCAAAGCGCTTCTGGATCAGAAGAAGCAGGACCGGAGAGTGCAGGACTTCCTTCAGCGCTGCCTTGAGTCTCCTTTCAGCCGCAAGCTGGACCTTTGGAGCTTCTTGGACATTCCTCGAAGTCGGCTGGTCAAATACCCGCTGCTCCTAAAAGAGATCCTGAGGCACACTCCCAAAGACCATCCCGATATCCAGATTCTGGAAGAAGCCGTAAGTAATAGTGATTTTTGTGATTGTTGTTCTGACATAAGCATGTCATTCTGGAGCCCTAGAAAGCTTTCTTAAAACCTCGGCAATTTCATGGGGTGGTTTTCTCAGTGGACACAAATCTGTAACCTTTTGTGAAAGCAAGTGGGAGATCGGTCCACATGGATTCCATCATCTGGAGTTCTTAAGCAGCACTTAAAGGGAAGATAATACAAGCAGAGGTCACTAATCATTTGTCAATGTTTTGGTTTATAGATATCTATAATCCAAGGAGTCCTCTCTGACATCAACCTGAAGAAGGGGGAGTCAGAGTGCCAGTATTACATTGACAAGCTGGAGTACCTGGATGAGAAGCAGAAGGACCCGAGGATTGAAGGCAGCAAAGCTTTACTGTGCCACGGGGAGCTGAAGAATAAAAACGGACATGTAAGTCCCTCGTGTTCATGGTAATTAATTCTCAAGTTTGAAAACCTTCCCTGAGAGGTAGTTAAAACCGTTTGTCTATCACAGCAGAACCAGGAGCCCTTCCATCCTTAGGGTACTTTAGACAATTAGCTAAATGTAAAAAGCAGAAGAGAAAGCACCTGATGGCAGTCTGCTTTTCAGGGTGTAAGGGAAAGTTTCCTGATGACGGCTTTACAATTGGCCTTCAGAAGCTGGAAAATAATTAGCACAGAAATTACCATAGAAAGTGTGCTCTGTGCCCAAGCACTCCATCAAAAGGGATTTCCTGCCGTCTGTGTCCTTTCAGGTGCCCTGACATTCCCCATTAGGAGCGCTGGCGCACAGCTCTTCCAAACAAAAGTGTTCCTGCAAAAGCCTGTTTGGCTTTGAGCTGAACTGCCAGAAGTTTATCTCCTGCTGCAGCAGTGCTGAAAGGCCCTGCTGTACCCAAGGGTTTGCTGCCTTTTGTTCTGGCTTGCAGGAGTAACCCCGTTTTAAACATCAACTCTTTTTCCGTCTCCTTTATTTTTTTTGGTTGGTTGAGGAGGTGTTTTGTTGAATTCGGCCATTACACTTCTGTATACACGAAGCATTTTGTATTGAAAGACAAGATATTGCTTCTAATAGTCCTGTTCTTGCCACCTGTAAGTCATAATTCACTTTTTAAGGGTCATTAAAACAATAAAACCTGTTGATGTAATTGTGGTATGTGCCACCGCTGCCAGGGCCTTCCGTTGCTGTAACAGGAAACTCTCACAAAGTTAATGTGAGCGAAACTTCAGATAACGTGGCCTTGAATCCCGGAGGATGTGTAACCGCTTTGAATACGTACAGTACGTATTTGCTCATATTCAAACGTGTTTTCCCTTTCAGAAACTCTACGTTTTCCTCTTCCAAGACATCCTGGTTTTGACCCGGCCGGTCACTCGCAACGAGCGTCAGGCCTACCAAGTGTACAGGCAACCCATCCCCGTCCAGGAGCTGCTCCTCGAAGACCTGCAGGATGGCGATGTGAAAATGGGAGGCTCCTTCCGAGGAGCTTTTGGCAATTCCGATAAAGGTAGGGACCAAACCAGCTCATCTGCCTGTGAATCTCTTGGTGAGGAGAGATTACACCTGGGCGTAGTTCCCCGTTGGACTGATGTTCCTTAAGGAGAGCAGACACATGATCTGTGTTAACATCCACCTTTAGACTGTCATTGCTGGGCTTTGCAGTTTTATGTTTGGTGGCCGTGAACTTTGCAGCTGGTGCTCACATGAGGAAAAAAAAAAAAATCTGTTTCAACCTGTCCGTGCTGCATTGTGGGGTTTGGGGTTTTTTTTTTTTGGTGGGGTTTTTCTTTTTTGGTGGGGTTTTGAAAGCTTTCCCTAGAGCAGGGCAAGCCAGGTCGCTTGTCTGGCAACGGAATCTCTAAATATTGAGCTAGGAACTGATCTGCTTTTTCGTATGTTTATCTCCAGCTAAAAATATCTTCCGAGTTCGTTTCCAAGATCCCTCCCTGGGCCAGTCCCACACGCTGCAGGCCAACGACGTCTTCCACAAGCAGCAATGGGTTAATTGCATCCGAACCGCCATCGCTCCCTTCCAGCGAACTGCTGCCGCTGCCGAGCTGAAGGAGCTGCCGGAGCTGAACGAAGAGGCGGAGGAGAACAACCCCTCCGCGCCCAACATCAAAGCCCAGAAGAGGCAATCGGCCATGTCTGGCATAACCGAGATGGAGCTGGACGAAAGCACGTCCGAGTGCGGCTCCATCCTGGACTCGGAGGAAGCCAAGGGGGCGAAAACACACCGAACGTCATCCGGGCACAGAAAAACGAGGGAGAAGCAGCTAAGTGGCAAGCGGAAAGAAACGCT
>VYZM01014758.1:394629-421693 GCA_013398915.1 Dromas ardeola
TGGGGAGGTAACGAGGAGGTGATGGGGGCTGGTGATGGAAAGGTCATGGGTGCTGACAATGGGTACTGGTCATGGGGAGGTGGTAGGTGCTTGTGATGGGGAGATCGTTAATGCTGGTGATGGGTGCTGGCAGTTGGGAGGCAATGGGGAAACAAACCCCCCCCAGCAGCTTCCAGCTTCACACAGCACCAAGGGACACCCAGGATGGAGCAACCCCCTCCTCCTTAACAAAGCGACCCAGGGTCCCCCCACCCAGCCCACCTTCATTTTGGAGCTCAAACTCTCCCCATAGCTTGAACAAGCACCTTAATCCTCCCAGGCTTTGAAAACACTCGTTTGTTTGTTGGTGTTTGCTTCTCCCAGCTGGGTTCGAGCCAGCTCCCCCTCCTCTTGGCTCCTTGCTTGGCTGCCCGGGGCTTTTTCACAGCAATTTTGATTCCATCTTATTAAATCTGGAGCAGAACAGCAAGAGCAGGCAATTAGACAGACAATTAGGGAGCAGCTCGTTGCACAAGAGGACCTGCCAGGACCTCCCCTCCCCGAAACGCGCTCACGGGGCGAGTAGTGCCGTGCCTCTCGCCAGACAGGTTCCCGGCACGGCTTGGCCGAGTCCTCCCTGCAACTGCAGTGATTTACATGCCCAGAGTTTTTTCCAGATGAGGTTTTCCTCAAGCCGGTGATCCCGTCCCAGACTTTGTCCCACCTGGAGGCCCCATTTCCCATTCATTCCTCAATTGTCCCATGGGTTGGCTTCTGTTTTGTGGCCTTCCTGCAAATCCCACAACTCTAATTCCTCACTGGGTTAAACTGGGGCAAACTGGCACCCTTTTCTTGTAGCCAAGAAAGTCAAACTATCTTTTGCTTGCACCTGATCATCTGGTCCCTTAGCAACTTGGCCCAGCTGGGGAAGGTTGCTGGGCTGTTATGGGCACATAGGAAAGGGGGATGGATGGTTGGAGGGAGACGTAGATGGATGGTAATGTGAATGCATGGATGGATGGACACATGCATGGATGGATGGTTGGAGGGACAGATGGATAGTTGACTGGATGGATGGTTGGGCAACTGGATGTATCGGGAAAGGGACAGATGGATGAGTGGATGATAATGTGGTTGGGTGGATGGACACAAGGATGCACACATGGATGGGTGGGTGGATGGATGGATGGATGGATGGATGGATGGATGGATGGATGGATGATAATGGGGTTAGGTGGGTAGATGGACTTACAGATGGATGATTCTGTGGCCGGGTGGATGGTTGGTTGGTGGGATGGACAGATGGGTGGGTGGATGGATGGATGGAGGGATGGATGGATGCATGGATGGATGACAGCTTGGTTAGATTTATGGATGGATGGATGGATGGGTAGATGCATGCATGAATGGATGAACAGAGAAATGGAGGGAGGGAGGGACGGACGGACGGGACGGTAGGATTGACAGACAGTAGGATGGATGGGCAGATGGATGGATGAACATGAGTGGATGAACAGAGAAATGGATGGACAGACAGATGGATGGGTGGGCAGATGGACAGAGAAATAGCCCTCATTGTCATTTGCCTCTCAACCCTGCTGTACTCCCTGCTGTAAGAGATGAGTAAAAATGAAAGCAGGCCATTACAGCATGGTTAACCTTCACAAGCCCTGGGGTTAACCCCTGACTAACCGGGGCAGGACTCATGCCACCTCTCACCTGATGCACCACCACGTCAGCTGCCCCAGGGGCTGCGGGGCTGTTCTCGGGGAGCCCGGAAGAGGCATCACGGCTGATTCAGGTCTCCGTCAACGTGGAGCACATCAGCTCCGGGCAGCCAGGCTCTGCCTGGACCTGCAGAAGGGAACCCTCCCTTGGCAAGTTTGACATTTACCAGCATCACAGGGTGGCCCTGGGGCTGGGGAGACTGGGGTAGGTCCCCTCTCAATCTCCCCCATGAAGGGCTGGAGGGCTTTGCACAGCTCCAAACCCCACCAAAATTGTCTTAAAATATCCCAAAATGGTGTGTATCACCCTCCTTCCTCCAGCACCCTGCCTCTCCTCGAAACCACCACTTTTCTGCAAGCTGCAGCACAAATCCCTTAATTAGGGGTTCATTAGGAGCCAACCCTACAAAATGCCACCGGCAGAGCAAGCGGGACAGCAGCTGGGGTGGCCCAAGGTGGTCATCCTTCTCCAGCACCCTGAAACCGCCCTGCCTGCTCCACCAGGGTCCAGTTGAACCCTTGACTCCACCTCTCCCGCGTTCCCCAGCTCCTGCCTCCTTCTCCTCTTCCTCCTCCTCCTCCTCCTCCTCCTCTGGGGAGAGGCAGGTTGGAGGGAGGAGGCCCCATCCGCGCCTCCCCGCCGGCGCCGCGACGTGCCGGGGCAGAGCCGTGTGCGAGCGGGGAGCGCCATGGCCGAGCGGCTGTCAGAGGAGAAGATCGCTGAATTCAAGGAGGCTTTTTCCCTTTTCGATCGGGATGGAGACGGCTGCATCACCACGAAGGAGTTGGGCACCGTCATGCGCTCGTTAGGGCAAAACCCCACCGAAGCGGAGCTGCAGGACATGGTGGGGGAAGTGGACGCCGACGGCAGCGGCACCATTGATTTCCCCGAGTTCCTCTCGCTGATGGCGAGGAAGATGAGGGACACGGACAGCGAGGAAGAGATCCGCGAGGCTTTCCGTGTCTTTGATAAGGATGGCAACGGCTACATCAGTGCGGCAGAGCTGCGGCACGTCATGACCAACCTGGGCGAGAAGCTGACGGATGAGGAGGTGGACGAGATGATCAAGGAGGCCGACTGCAACAACGACGGGCAGGTCAACTACGAGGAGTTCGTGAGGATGATGACGGAGAAGTGACCCCCCACACACACTACCCATCTCCAACCCCATCCCACAGGTAACTCACTGGGATGCAGCTTCGCGCCCAACCCCGCGTGCACGGAAAGTCNCCCCCACACACACTACCCATCTCCAACCCCATCCCACAGGTAACTCACTGGGATGCAGCTTCGCGCCCAACCCCGCGTGCACGGAAAGTCCCGGACCATGGGGTCCACCCCACCCATTGAAATGGCCACCCCAAATCTTGCATTTCCCCCATCCTGACCATCTCTTGCCCAGCAGCTCTTGCTGGAGGTTGGGAAAAGGAAACTCATGGCGCTTTTTTTTAAATTTTTGCTTATTTTCTTTGTAGGGAACAGAGGTTGTGGTGGTCCCCGGGCCCCTCCATCCCCTACCGCCTTCTCTCCGCCATCCCGGGGTGGAAAAATCCTCTTTTATCCCAGACGGAGCATCACCAGCCAGTGTCTGCATTGGATGCAGGCGTCCCACCTGGCAGGATGGGGCTTGGGTTGCAGATGGGCACGGGGGGTCCCTCCCCGCTGCCCCCCACGAGATACACCTCTCATGTCTGTAGAGGTGTCGGTGGTCACCGAATGTCCCCCGGCACCGCGCCAAGTCCAATAAAGAAATGTCCCCCCATGGCTGCCAGTGCTTCCTTCAGCTTCTCTTTGGGGTCCCTGCTAAAAAACAACCCCCCCAAATCACCGACATCGGTGTATCCCAGCCAGGGTCAAGCCCCGCATCACCCCCATCCTCTTTCCCCCCATTCTTCTTCCCTACAAGCTGGAAAAAAGCCCCTCATGGGGGCTGGGCACCCTCCAGCCATGGCCCCCCCATGTTGTGGTCGTCCTCACCCCAAATCCCCATCACTTTTGGGGTCTGCCAGGGTGTTGGGGGGCCTTTTCTCCTCCCCAAGCTAAGAGGAGATGGATTTAGCCCTAATCCTCATCCCAAAGATAAATGGAGTGGGATTCACCTTTCCTGGCTCTAATCCACCCCGTCATGTTCCCTGTGACTCAGTTTCCCCACAAAGAGGGTGAAACCCGATTGCAGCATCCCTCCTGCCCCGGGCTGGGGTGATCCCCTACATGCAGGGAGGGTGAAGAAAAATTAATTATAATGGGTCTTATTAATGCTCAGTCACTAACGAGCAAACAGGGAGGTGGCATGATCAGGGCATAGCTGTTTCATGGGGACATCACAGCTCTGGGCATGTTCAGGTCACCACGAGGACTTCACCCCCCCACACACACCACCAGCCCATCCTTGGGGCTGGGATCTTTGGCAATCCTGGCTGTTTTCCCAACGCTGGGAAAACTGGGCAGGTGCCTGCATGCCGGCCGGCGGGGCTGAGCACGCCCACGCTCGCTCCACCCCAGACAACGGCCCCCAGCCCAGCACCCAGCGCCTTCACCACGCGCTGCCCTCTCGTTCGCGCACCCAACCTGCCCCGCAGCCCAGCGGGAGACGCGAGCAGGACAAAGCCAGCCCAAAAAAAACCTCCAAATCCACCCAGATCAAGACAAGCGAAGGGGTCACTCCAGGCTATTGTACCCGAGCCGCTAAAATTAGACCTTCCCGAAAACACAATTATTTATTAATGCCATGTATTCAGCGCAAAACCATACCCTGTATTTTTAGGCTTGACCTTTTCTCCTTCTATTCTGGGGTTGTTTAATTATCAGAGTATTTTTTTTCATACCACTTATCCTGAGCTGGTTTTTCTTACCGACGGTCTTTAGCGGGAGGCTGGACCCCCGCCAGAAACACCAGCCCCGCAGCCCCGGCAGCAGCGGCACCGGCCCAGAAAAGAAAGTTCATTTGTGGGTTTGCCCATTTCTTCCTCAATTTGATGCTCGGGAGCACAGAGGGAAGGTTTCCACCGGCATCACTCAGGACATTCAGACAGATGATAGATGGGAGGGTCTTGTTTGCTTCAGCATGGCCAATGGAGGGGATTTTGCTTCCCAAATCCAGGTTTCGAGGCCCAGATTGCCCCACCGGCGGTGGAGGAGCTGATGGGGTGTGCAGGATCCATCCTGGAGCTTGCACGCTGCCTCCCCCCATGAGGGGCAGGTCCATGACTCATGGGGTGGTTTGACTGCGGTGTTGATTAATGATAAAATTGATTGAGCGGGTACAGGCGGTGCACTCGGTGCCTGGGAGGTGGAGGAGTCCCTTCAGGGTGGAAAGGGGAGACCGGGGGTGCCAAGGAAGAGACACCAGGCATTTTCACCCCAAAACCTGGTCGGGCTGGTCTCCTGTCCCTGAGGATGAAGATCACAGGGTGGGACCTGGGGTAGGGGTCACCTGGGGTGGGTCTTGGGGCATCATCTAGGCTAGAACCAGGGGGATCCCTTGGGATAAGACCTGGGGGTCATCTAAAATGAGACGTGGGGGCGTTGTCACCTGGGATGGGATGTGGGGAACCATCTACGATGGAGCCTAGGAGATTATCTCCGATGAAGCCTGGGAGATCCCTTGGGAAAAGACCTGGGGGGATCATCTAAAATGGGACCTGGAGAGGGGAGAAGTGTCCCCTGGGCTGACACACTGGGGATCACTTAGGATGGGGTTTGGATCACCTGCGTCTTGGATCACCTGCAGCTGGACATTGGGGATCATCTAGGCTGGGATCCAGGAGGTCATCTGAGACCTGATGAGGCGGGCCACACGGGGTGGCAGATGAGGGACCACTTGGGTTGGACCATGGGGGATCACCTGGGTTGGGACCTAGGGGACAGTCCAGCATGAAACCTGGGTGTTCATCTAGGATGGGACATGAGGATCATCTAGGACGGGACATGAGGATCATCTAGGACGGGACATGAAGGCTCCTGCAGGAGGATCCCTTGGGATCCCTTGGGAGGGGATCTCCTGGATCCAGACTGCAGCAGCTGATCCCATCTCCACTGCTGGCAAACAATCTCCCTCCACCTTTCCATGTATTTTCCTCCAGCCTTTCCAACAAAAACCCACTGGGGGCTCCAGAATCAGCACCATCCACAAACAGGGGCGTAACCCCCCCATCGCTCCCCTCTCCCTGCTCATGGTTCTGCTTCACCTGGCCACTGTTTTTCTCTAAAATTATGGTTTTTAGGAGAAAAGCAGCTCATGAACCCCCCAGTATCACCCACCATGGAGGACCAGAGCTGCTTCTACTCCAGCGCTGCTGAATCAGTCACAGATTCTCCCCATTCCCTTTCATTTTAGCAAAACAAGTCATTTTAATAACATTTCAACAACTGGGCTTTAAAAACACGTCAATTAAACATTGGGGAAAAAATACTGAGACCCCTTCGAGAGGGACCAAGGAGCTTTTCTGAGCCCTCCCAAAGGGTGTTGAAAAGAAGGGCAGGATTTTTTCCCCATTTTTCCCCCTGTCTTGCCAACCCCGGGCCCGCGGCTCCCTGCCTCCTCCCCAGCAATAACTCTGCTCCTAAGCAAACATGACGTACTGCCTGGGAAATGTCGCTGCCCGCGGGAAGGGGAGGCCCCTCGACACCCGTCTGCTGTAAAAAAGTGGGGGGAAAAGGGATTTTTGAAGTGGGGTTGATCCGGGTTGGTGGGGCAAGGGGTTAGGGGGTGCCGTGGAGGAGAGCTCGGTTGGGTTCAGCAAGCCAGCATCTGCCCAGGGGAATAAATAACTAAACAAAACCTAAAAAACCCTTTGCAAGTACATCTTTCTAATGTTTAGTCTGGCAGGAAACTGTTTCATTTCTCAGGGGTGGTTTTTAACTTGTTTTAAAGTGCTTTTTCTTGCTGGTTTTCCACTTTCAGGTCATTTGTGAAAGGAGAAAGCACTGCATGGGAGGAAAATTAAAAAAAATAAAACCAGAATTGCCCCGTGACTGGACATGGGGCATGGGGCAGGATGGGCAACGGTGCCCAGGGATGGCCAAGATGATGCTGAATGGAGCAATTTGGTGCCAGATCCAGTGCCAAGCCCGAGGCTGCACCAGATGGGACACTGCTTTGGGGCAAGGTGCCTGATTCTGGGACCTGAGTGGTTGGTTTTACCTCCTCTTTTTTTGGTATGAGCCCCTCCGTCCCATGTGGGACTCTGGGTACCACCACGATGCAGATGCCCAACACCATCCAAGGCACTGAGCTGCTTTGCATGACACGAGTTTCCTTGGACTAAGCTCACAGCCGGGCCAAAATCGCATTCCCCTCTTGGCTGCACTTGCCAGGGCATCCAGTGAGGGGGTCTGGGGGGCTGCATTGGGCTTCCCCCGTGTGGAAAGGCTCTGGCCCCTGAAGTCTGCACTGAATCCTGCCAGGTCTATGCCAAAACTGCCTCTGCTGCCCCAGAGAGCAAGGCTGGGGAGGGGACAATTGGGACGAGGGGACAAGCAGGACAGGGAGATGGGGATCAGTAGGAGAAGGCGAGGGGATGAATGGTACCAGGAGGCTAACAGGACCAGGAGAGGGAAACAAATGAGACCAGGAGTTGGGGAGAAGCGTGACCAAGAGATGGGACCAGTGGGACCGGGAGGTGGGGACAAGAAGAACCAGGAGAGGAGGAAAATGCGGCCAAAAGATGGAAGAAATGGGACCAGGAGATGGAGACAAGTGGAACCAGGGGACAAGGACAAGTGGGACTAAGAGTTGGACCAGGAGAAGGGACCAGTGGGACCAGGGACAAGGACAAGTGGGATCAAGAGATGGAGTTGGACCAGGAGAAGGGACCAGTGGGACCAGGGCACAAGGACAAGCAGGACCAGGAGACAAGGACAAGTCTTTGGGCTGGGGATAAGTGGGAGCAGGAGACAAGTGGGACAAGAAGAGGGGATCAGAACAACCAGGAGCTGGGGACAAGTGTGACCAGCAAAGGGGACCAGGACAGGGGTCCCCATGCTCTGCAAATGCCAGGTAGGTTGTTGGGGCATGAGATGAGCCCTGTGCCCAGCTGCAAGGAGCCGGGGGGGCACCTCCCTGGCACCCCCATCTCGCTTCCCCAGCATTCCCAAGGCTCAACGTAAAGCCCCAAGGGATTTCACGAAGATGCTTGGGGCTCCTCATGGGGACGCCGGGATCCCCCAGCTGCCGCAGCATTTCACAAGGCTCCTCTCTCCCCTTTCCACGGCCCAGGGGTTTCCCAAGTTCAAGTTACCAAAATAAGCCCCCAGCTTCAGCCCCGGGGGGGGTGGGGTTTGAGGGTGAAATGCAACCAGCCGATGGCCTCTGGGCGCTCGGCGATGGCTGGGTTTCCAGCGCCGAAGGATGGGCTGATGTGGCTCCAGCACGGCCGGCTGGAGGGGGATTAAATCTGTCGAGGTCTTTGCAGGCGCCAGGAGGGTTTTCAAGACATCTCAGGGAACCCTGAGCCCCACCAGGAGCTGGATGAGACCCTGCGGCAGCCATAGGGTGGCCAAGGTGGTCACCATCGACCTTCAAGGGGTGAAGTCGATCGTTGGCACCGTGGGATTTGGCTCTCTCAACCCCAAAAAAAAAAAAAAGAAAAGTCAGACATCCCCACAGGGGTTAACTGCAGCGGCCGCAATCGGAGCTGCTTCATTTTCCATCCCTGCAGCGCCCGGAGCCGTCGGGGGCTTTTAACGGGAAATTAATAGCGCCATGACCTCAGCCGCCGCGCACGCAGCCCCGCTCGCCGGCGTGCCGGCAGCCCCACGTAACCGCAGCCCCCTGCATCCCAGCCCGAGGAGGTTTTGGGGCTTTTTCCCCTCTTTTCTGCCCCAGAATAGGCAGGAGGATGGTGCTGTAGCTCTATAAATCACCCCTCCGGAGATAAACAATAAAACCCACCCATCTCCGTCTCCACAGCTTTAGAGCCCAGCACCTTCCCATTATAGCTTACAAAAAAAAAAAAAACCTCTTAATTTCCCACTTTGACCCACACTAGCCCCCTTGCAAGAAGAGACGCCCCCCTCTCCTCCCCCAACCCCGGAAAAAAAGTGTGCCCAGGCAAAGCCAAAATAAAGAAATAACTACTTTGCAGTCCCTCCATCCCCATTTTTTTTGCCCTATTTTCATCCCACCCAGGGAGGCACAACCTGCCCCACGCTCCCCCATCTCCCCCCAGCCGGGCTGCGTTTCCGCAGCTTCTCCTCCATTCCTGTTTTTCTCCTTAAAAAAACGCACCTCACCGTCCCCTTGTCCCCGATCAGAGGGAATTTTATTACTGACAGATCTGGGGAACGCGAAAAAGCTTCTGGCGACGCTGAAAATTGAAGCCAGGAGGTAGGAATCGAATCGTCCGGAGGTGATCTGTTGTTGCTATTTATTTTTACCCAGGATAAGGGAAAAAAAAAAATTTGAAAAACCACCACATACAGGTGAAATGGGGCCCATGTTTGCAGATTTAAGAGCTTTGCTGGAATAAAAGAGCATCTTGGCTCCGGGGGACCCGTGATTCCTTTGCCGTCCGCCCACGGAAAACCGCCCGGGCTTGTTTCGGGGGAGCAGATTTTCAAAGCTTTTTCCAGGATTTGTCTTTCTCCTGCGAAAACGTGGCTGGTGCAGCCCCAGCTGGTTGAATATTCCCCACTTCCCCGGGGAGGTTTGGCTGCTCTTACTGGGGGGAGCAGCACCGCCAAGCGGCACGGCGGGGGGAAGAGGCTCCCCGCAACCCCAGCTGCAACAAAAACCTGCAGATTTTGAAGCTTTTCACACCCCCATCACAAATCAGTGCCAATTCCACACACACACACACACACAAAACCATCTCCCAAAAAGCTCACAGGCACCGCTTCCCCACCCCGATCGGCTCCTCAGGTCCACGAGAAGGACCTGGCTGGCGGGAGAGCATCTCTTAGGGAGGACAGGGACTGTCCCTTTGTCCCTAGACAGCATCACCTTCCTCCCACTTCCTTTGGGATGTTGTTTCCAGCCTCCCTTTTCTTCCAGGACTCGGGATTTCCCCCAACCCCTTCTCAAGCTGCCCAGGGGGAAGAGGCTTCCCCAGCCCAAGCCCTTCTCCCCACGTTTCAGCTGGATGCGGGAAGCATCCCTGGGAAACAAGGACTAAAACTTTTTAGGGACGGGGCTTATTTTTTAGCATTTCCGTCTCCTCTCAAAATCTCAGCTGGCATGTCCCTAAGAACCTGTGACCGCTCTAAAAAACCAGCCTATTTCTATAGCGTCACAGAATGGTTTGGGTTGGAAGGGACCTTTAAAGACAACCCAGTGCCACCCCCTGCCCTGGGCAGGGACACCTCCCACCAGCCCAGGTGGCTCCAAGCCCCGTCCAACCTGGCCTTGGACACCTCCAGGGATGGGGCAGCCACAGCTTCTCTGGGCAACCTTCAGATGTGGCCAACCAGGCCTTGTCCATCCTCAGGAAGGTTAATTTCAGCTGGTTGCACAGGTCCATCAAGCCACAGTCCTGCCTGCAGCATCACTGCAATTAGGGATGAGGCTGACGAGGTGAGGGGAGCTGGCAGGGCTCCCACGCGGACCCCACAGCCATCTATGGAAGAAACAGAGTCAAGCACAGATGAAACTTTTCAGAGCGAGTTTTAATCATGAATAACACTCCAGCCCGTTTGCACCTGCCCAAATCTTACCGTCGCGATGTGCCAGAAACCATTAAAAAAATCAGACAACCAAGTACAAATACAAATAGCATCTCCGTAGCACGCCGTACTCTTTCCAAACAGAGGTCAACACTTTCTGAGCCCAGTGTCTCGGCATCTAAACCCAGAGAAGCACCAGGGTATCCCAGTTAACAGGGCACCTACCGAAGCACAAGCCGCATCTACGCTGTTGGGTGTAAAAGTGAGTGGGTTTGGGGTTTTTTGCAGGACCCATGTGGTTTTTGTCCCTGGTGGCATGCAGGGAGGAGAGCCTGGGGTTAACTAACAGCCCAGGCAAACCTAAATGTGCCACGTAGAAGTAGTCAAGGTTTCCAGAAGTCCTCAGAAATCAGTAGGGGTTTTTTTTCCTCTGTTATGCTTTGCTACCTTGCTAGAGATTTAGGTTTTAAGTTTGAAAATAACAATCTCAGCCTTAAAAAAACCCGATTTCGAAACAACCGGTGTGCCGGCTGCCCCCCGGCCAGGGAGCAGGACGTTCACCAGCTCCGAGCTGCCCAAGGCTGGGTCTCAAGCAAGCGCAAGTCAGCAGAGACCCCCCCAGCTCAGTTTACATCTATCTACTCCCACACAAGCGTACGGGACAGGTCATCTTCTTGCAAGTGCCTGCAAGGTCGCATCTTCCCCTGAAGAAAGGAGGGAAGTGATGAACGGGGTGTGTGAAGGCTCAGGTAAATACTCAAGGTCTTCAGCATTTGGAGATTTATTTTTTTTTTTTAAATCAAGAGGTAGAACAGAGACTTCATGCTCACGCTTGCCCTAAACGTGATGCAACCACCGTATTACTCATCTTCAGGTGCCACCTTCCAGAGGACACCGAGGTCTTTGTTTGCTGCTCCTAAGGTTAGGGCAGCTCTTGGGGTTCGATCTCTTGTACAAAGTCCCCTGAAGATATTAAAAAATAAAACAAACTAACCCTGTTTGTGCTTGAAGTCTTCCCTTCTCCCCTGTTTCTTTACGCCGAGACTCGGAGAGTTGCAGCCAATGGCACAAATCCTTCCTTCGCGCACGGAGCGGAAGGGTGGCTCCTCTCCGCCTCGTCCGGGGAAAGTAACGGCTGCTAGCATTACAAGGAGTTAATTCTTCAACACCGTGAGGCTTTCTTCCAAGGCATCAGCTTCAGTCACACCTTGTTTTTACTGGACAAACTTCACATAGTTGGAGAAAAGCTGCTGGGATGAAGCTTCCCGCTTGCAAGCCGATCTTAAGAAGCCTGGCCAGCAGCAACTGGGAGCACCCAGAAGCAAGGCTGACTGTCCAGAAGATGATTTTCACGGATGAAAGCAAAGCCCTGTTCTCACCTGGGCTTCTCCGAAGCAGTGAGGTTATTCCAGACGGCTCCCCATGCTGTTGGACCCGTAGCAAAGCTGGTGGTGCAGGAAGGAGAAACCCACAAGAAAGAGGAGGTGGCCTGAAACGCTCAACTGGGTTTGCAGATTGGGGAGCCCAAGGAAGGGGACGGGTGAAAGCAGGACTGGCCTGGTGGGTTTGGGTTTGTTTGCGTTGGATTCATGCCCTGATTTGACATTTGGATTAGAGGGCGAAGGAAGTCAAATAATAGCCAGAACCTGACATAAAAATAAAGCAGAGGGTGTAACCCAGGCAGAGTCAGACGAGGAGTTTCACTTAACAACACCCGTGATTGAGCCAGCCTCTTTCATTCCCAACAATCCCCAGACTCTTTACAAACCCATGGGTCCTTCGGCTGCCACCGAAACAGCAAAAGCACCCAGTTCCTATAAACTAAGCGTGAATTGGGTGCTTGGGATCTCCAGCTTTTTTTAACCCATAACTGAGAGAAGTCAACCCTACGTGGCCAGAGGTCGCACCCAGGTGAGATGCATAAAACTTCCAGAAGGTAAGGTCCTCTTGAGACCTTCTTCTTTATACAGGTAAGAAAAAAAACACAACCAGTGCAAATATAACCGGAGAAGGAATCTCTTGGGGGCAGCCACAACTGCCTTTCCCGACCCATACCTGCGACGTGATGGTGCAATGAGAGACGGGTACGGCTTCATGGGACACAGAAGAGCACATCCACAGCCTCTGGGATGTCTTGTGGGCCATGCTGAGTTGTCCACTTCTGTGGCCCACGTCAAGCAGGGCGGCGCAGAGCGATGGGTTTGCAGAAGCGGAGTGCTGGGGATGGCTCTCCGATGCCCTGCCGCGGCCTCTCGTATTAGTAAGTGGAGGTTCCCTCAGCAATTCATGGGCCAGGAGAGACCCTAACCCAAATTTGGCCCCCAGTGTAGCCCCCTGCCACCCTGTCAGGGCAAGGTTATCTCCAAAGCTTCTAATTTTCATCTTAATTTGAGACGGCCACAGTGATTCCTAGCTCTGCAGAGTATACCTGTGGCAAGGATGACGCTGCTACTCGTGCTACTAGCAGACTAACTGCTAACTGCCGCAAAAAGTGCAGTCTGAGATATTAAGGGAAGCCAAAACATCGCATCGGTTTAATTTGGCATCTACTTTGCCTTTCCTCCGAGCTGCAAAACACAATAGCTCAGAAGGTGCTTCACAACCAGCTGAGAAATCCCTGCAGGATGAAAAGAACAGAAGGCTCCATGGGTTGGATAAAAGACTAAAAAGAGTTTCAATCTCAATTTTCACTTGCAGTTTGGAAACCCAGAAACGCACAAATAAACACCCATCTGGAGATCAAAAGCCGTGGCATGATCTGGCCACCCGGGGCACACCAGGGAATGACTCAGGTGGTGTTTTCTAGCTCGTTGGGTCTCAAAGGACTTTCTGGAACACCTTTCCCTCCAGATACGGCTATAACAAGTGGATATCTTAAGAATACTGTTACTGAAGGAGTCTGGCTATCGCCACCAAATAAGAGATGCTCAGCGCTCTCAGTAAGTCCCTCCTGGACGCATGCATTGATCAGCAGGACCACTTAAAAGAGATTAAAAAAAAAAAATAACCAAACTTTAGGACCTACCAGGGAGGTGACTTAAAAGAGAGGGGAAAAAATAAAGATGACGTAAATAGGAACTTGTAATTTTATTCTCGGTTGTTCGAGGAGTCTTTTGTTTTCACATTGGAAACTTGGACTTTACCATTTCGTTATTCCACCAGCTGAGGCAATGTTAAAAAAGCAACCTAACAAGGGATTTGAATTTGAACCGAGAGGGAAGGTTTTCACCCCAAATTACCAAAAGGTGCAGTTTCCTAATACATGTTTATCTGTAAGGACATGCATGTTGGGCAGAGGAAGCTTTTCTTGAGAGATAATACAAAGCTTATATCCTATCAATCACGGCGATGAATCCCACAACAAACATCTCCAGGGCTTCCCTGAGCTTCTTGGCAATTTCACATTTCTGACAGTTTAAACACACACACACACACACAAAAAATCAGAATTATAAACAGACAATCCCCCAAAGAGCAGGATCTCAAAAATTTTTCTGTCCTGTTTTATACGATAGACAGCACGGAAAAAAAAAAAAAAACAAACACCAAAAAACAACAAAGGGAAGGGAAACAAACCTAACAAAAAATTAAAAAACAAAGTGATTTGCTGGTCGCCATTAAAGTGCATTCAGTTCCACCTCAGCTCTTTGATCCTGTGCTTATGCTGTTTTCCCCTCCCAAGGCTGAGCCCCGTCGTGCTGGCTGGGGGGGGCCATGAGACCTTGCAGGCAGCAGGCAAGCGACGGTTCGCTCTCAGGCGTTAGTCCACAGCCTGAAGGACGCTGAGAGCCCCGAGTTCGCTCGATGCCACGTTTGACGGCGTATTTTGTAACATTTGCCGCCGTTCGGAGGAGGAATTTGCTCTCATCACAGCGCTAGGACTTGCCGTGGGGGCATCGGGGAGCTCTTAGTACCGCGTATCCTGTAGGTTACTGCCTTCAGACAACACGTAATGTCTCATCTGGAAGGTAGACGACAATTTTGGCTCTGCTCATACAAATGTCACCCTGAAGGTTTAAATCACGGAAGGACAAAGCTGCAGTCGCGCCTGCTGAAGCCGAAGGATTTGAGCACAACGCTCAGCAGCACACGGGCTCGGGGCTGGCTCCCGCTGCCAACCTCTGGAGCGGCTCCAGCATTGAGAGAGGAACTAAAAGGGGAAAACTAAAAATCTCAAAACCCAAGGCAGAGCCCAGCCCTCCTATTGGCTTTCACGTGTGGGTACACACACCGCAGGGATCTGGCGCCACCACTACACCAGGGAAATGCCCTCGCTGTACTTCAGGCACCACCGGGCAGCAGCTCTGCCACTTATTGCACATAAAACCACCAGAGTGGCCACAGTGGCTCAGAGCAAGTGGAAAAATATTCTTTGGGACCAGCCATCTGGAGGGAAGCAGCCTTGGACATGCAGAGAGACCTGCTTCCTGCTTGGGCTTGAAAATTAGACATGGTGATACCTTAGAGGAACACTACGGTAAGGGCTGGCTCACCTTCAGCGTGGAAGGAGCGTGGGCAAACTCAACCCTGGTCTGGCAGCAGTTTGTCCTCACTGCTGGCGTTGAGCCAAAGAGCGCTGACGTTCGTGGAAAGTCAGTTACGGGTTGCAGTGCCTCTAATTAGTCCTGAGCTTGCTGGGGACTTAATTTGTCTCCAGCTAGAATGCGCAGGTCTCTCAAGCCTTGTCCCTTGGCATTAGGCAGCCATCACTTGAGTTATTAACGCAGAGGTGGGATCCAGCACTCTCCCTGCAGAGACACAGACGTCCATATCCGAGAGTATCACCTCTAAATCCCTTTGCAGTCAGCGGAGACAGGCGCTCCCGAGGCATACCGTGCCATCCCAGCACGGGCATCTAAAACAGGACAGATGAATCATGCTCCAGAATTATCTCTTTCTCTTCACTGACTGCAAAGGGAGCCTGGATAAATCATACGGAGATGCCTTTAGGCTAGAGACAGGTAAAATTAGGCAAGATTAATCCTGCTCAAAGAGCGAGCGCCACAGCCTCGAACGCGGTGACAGTCTAACAGATCACCCCAGGAGAGGTTACAACTTCAAGCCAGTGCTACACGTTGCCTGAGCCTGTCTTTGCCCGTGGAGAAGAGGAAGTGCTGCCTCATAAATGCTATTTACACCAGTTTGCTTAAATTAAAATTAGTTTCTTGGGGGGAGGTAGAAGAGAAAGAGACATATACTTCATACTGCGGGAGCTAAAGATATCATCCTTTCCGGTCACCTTCACCCCTGTCAGTTGTAGGACAGGTACTGGATTAATCGCGGAGGAATATTTAGCTTGGCAATCTTCTCCAGCGCTCGCTGCCCGGCGGCTTTCCTCACCGTAACTCGGCAGAGCTGCGACAAACTCAGAGGCGTTTCTAAAACAAGAAAAGAGGATCCAAAGTTAGGGCTGCGGCTCAGCGGATGGCTGATCTTCCCGTAGAGCAGAGACCTCCCGGGAGGGTGACGCCCGCCATCGCCCCCGCCGTGATCACAAGCCTGGCTCCGCTTACGAGCGCTCGACCTCCCACAGCACCCAGGCCCAAGGAAATTGGCAATCCTATTGCCCGGCAATAGGACAAGAGGTAATGGGTACAAACTTGAGCGTAGGAAGTTCCATCTCAACATGAGGAGGAACTTCTTTACTTTGAGGGTGGCAGAGCACTGGAACGGGCTGCCCAGAGAGGTGGGGGAGTCTCCATCTCTGGAGACATTCCAAACCCACCTGGACGCGTTCCTGTGCAACCTGCTCTGGGTGACCCTGCTCTGGCAGGGGGTTGGACTGGATGATCTCCAGAGGTCCCTTCCAACCCTATGATTCTATGATTCTATGAAGGCACTGCAGAGCCATGGGAGCGCTCTCTCCCGATGCAAATCCCACCAGAAATCCCAAGCATGGCTGCAGGGTGCTTCTCCCAGCTCCCTTCCTCGCCTGCATCCCCTGAAGCCCAAGGGTGCCCACTGGATGGTGATGCCCTGATGATGATGCTGTACTAAGCTTCAGCAACACTGTATATAGGAAGAAAACCTACTTCCAACACTTCCCTTCTGCTCTGTTCCTCCATCTAAGGACTGCATTAACCCTTCTCACTCAGCACTTTGCTGAGAACTCCAAGAAAACTCCCCAAGCTCCTTCCAGACAGCCCCCAGCCTGCAGCCGTGACGCTGGGTGTCAATGCTTATGCGTGGGCGTAGAGTGACAACCGGGCACGTTGCTCTGGGAGCAGTCACTCCTAAGAAGCTGCCATCCCTACCCCAAAGCCTTGGCAATCACCAGCCTCCGAGATCTGCATCTGTCCTGGATCTAGTCCCGAATTTAATGATACAAATCAAAAGGAAAAAAAAAAAATACTACTAAGGCTAGGACAAGAGGTAATGGGTACAAACTTGAGTGTAGGAAGTTCCACCTAAACACGAGGAGGAACTTCTTTGCTTTGAGGGTGGCAGAGCCCTGGCACAGGCTGCCCAGAGAGGTGGTGGAGTCTCCGTCTCTGGAGACATTCCAAACCCGCCTGGACGCGTTCCTGTGCAACCTGCTCTGGGTGACCCTGCTCTGGCAGGGGGTTGGACGAGATGATCTCCAGAGGTCCCTTCCAACCCTATGATTCTATGATTCTAGTACAGGACTGTTACAACAGTCTGTGCTGAAAAGCAATTACACCTCCAGTTCTGCCAGCTGGGCTGAGGGCGCAGTAAACTCCAGCAAGATATAAGGTGTATTTACGGGCACATAGGATCCAATCTCTTCAGCCAGCTCAGCTGCAGCCAGACCAGCACAAGTCACTGCTCTCTCAGAAAAGAGAGCAATGAATAACTCAGAGGAGAGACTGCCACAGGGAAAGAAGGCAGCGGGAGAAGGGGCTGTAAGATGCTCACCACCCAAAGGACTGCAAAACCAGAAAATATTTCATGCGTCTACAACGAAGAAATTTTTCTTTCTATAGGGAAGAATTTTTTTATGGTGAGGACGGTGAGCCCCTGGCCCAGGTTGCCCAGAGAAGCTGTGGCTGCCCCATCCCTGGAGGGGTTCAAGGCCAGGTTGGACGGGGCTTGGAGCAACCTGGGCTGGTGGGAGGTGTCCTCATCAAGTGAAAGGCAGGGTTGGACTAGATGACCTTCAAAGGTGCCTTCGAACCAAACCATCCTATGATTCTATGACTTTCAGGATCATCAGCACAAGAGGGACATGGACCTGTTGGAGCAGGTCCAGAGGAGGGCCACGAAGATGACCAAAGGGCTGGAGCACCTCTCCTACGAAGACAAGCTGAGAGAGCTGGGGTTGTTCAGCCTGGAGAAGAGAAGGCTCCGGGGAGACCTTAGAGCCCCTTCCAGTGCCTGAAGGGGGTCTACAAGACAGCTGGGGAGGGGCTGTTTCTGAGGGCATGTAGCGATAGGACGAGGGGCAATGGCTTTAACCTAGAGCAGGGCAGGTTTAGATTAGACATTAGGAAGAAGTTCTTCACCATGAGGGTGGTGAGACACTGGAAGAGGTTGCCCAGAGAGGGGGTGGAGGCCCCATCCCTGGAGGGGTTCAAGGCCAGGCTGGATGAGGCTCTGAGCAACCTGGTCTAGCTGAAGATGTCCCTGCTCACTGCAGGGGGGGTTGGACTAGATGGCTTTAAAGGTCCCTTCCAACCCAACACATCCTATGATTCTATGATCTAATGCAGTGGTGTTGAGCAACGGTCTGCAAATGCTCAGAAGGGTCTGTGAATTACTCCTCTTGAAGTCCACTAAGGGTAATCAAGACAAAGATTGATTCAAAGCCATCCTCAAACCTCAGTCAAATGTCTCCTCCAAAATCAGACAGCCAGCGCAGCTAAACTTTAATGCATTCCCTGCCACAAATAAAATGAGATTTCATCTGTGCGATTTCCTTGACCTGACTTAATGCATCAAAGCATAAACGCTGATGCTGACACACGAGAAGGACCTGAATTCCGTGAGGCCATGATTTGGACCATCTTACCACTGTCATTCAACCACGATTAAGCAGAGCTAGCCTACGGACAGCTGCCGTACATTTGCCACCAAGAACTCTATACCTTCACACGAACACGATCGGGGATCTACAAATCAAACTGGACTGAGAATCGTGATCTGGTGCAATGGAGCTGGCAGTCACTGAATTTCTGGGGCAGGGGATCATATCTCACTTACTTTCGTAGTACTCAAAGCATTTTGCTGTGGGACTGCTGCTCCAGGTGTAATCCGATGGTTTCTTTCCTCGGTTGTCCCTCGCGTAAATGTTCCCTCCAAATTCAATCAGCATCTCCACCAGATCTACGTTTTTCACTTTTGCTGCGTGGTGGAGGGCTGTCTCGTGAAGTTTAGCAGCATTCACATTTGCCCCTGAGGCCAGAAAGAAAAACAAACCCGTTCACAAAAGCCTTACTTGACCCAAACGTAAGGAGTGGTTTGACTGGAGAAAAAAATGCCGTTAAGACACGCACAAGCAGCTAGGACACGATCCAAGCAAAACAGCACAAACAGGAAACCAAACCGCTGAACAAGTTCTTGGTGCTGGCAACGCAAGAGTTTTCTTGCTATGACAGGCTGAGAGAGCTGGGGGGGTTCAGCCTGGAGAAGAGAAGGCTCCGGGGAGACCTTGGAGCCCCTTCCAGTCCCTCAAGGGGCTCCAGGCAAGCTGGGGCGGGACTCTGGATCAGGGAGGGGAGCCACAGGACGAGGGGGAAGGGTTTTACACTGAAAGAGGGGAGATTTAGATGAGATCTCAGGAAGAAATTCTTGGCTGTGAGGGTGGTGAGCCCCTGGCCCAGGTTGCCCAGAGAAGCTGCGGCTGCCCCATCCCTGGAGGGGGTCAAGGCCAGGTTGGACGGGGCTTGGAGCAACCTGGGCTGGTGGGAGGTGTCCCTGCCCAGGGCGGCAGGGCTGGAACTAGATGGTCTTTAAGGTCCCTTCCAACCCAAACCATTCTGTGATTCTATGATTCTCTGGCTTTATGTTTTCCTTGCAGAGAAAGGATTTTAGTCCACGTTACTGGGTAAACAAGCTGCTGAGTGTGAAGTTCAGAATTGCTTCCTGAACCTGTGCTGTCCGAAGCAAGCAAAAAGCCATTCCCAGTCATCCCACTCAAGGCAAACAGGGACATCTTTGTTAATTATTTTGACAGAGATATGCCAGACCCACGAGATGTTGCAGCTCACCATCAGACGTTACTGCGGGATCAATTCTTAGTTACAGATATTTTTGCCAAGAAAGTTTGGCTTTTATAAGCTGACGGCCAAAAGTCCTTCCAATCCCCCCACAAACGTTTGGTTTTTATCAACTGACTTGTTCAGCAGAGGTGAGATGAACCTCACTGAATTCCAACAACTGGCTTTTAGATATGTGTTGCCCCACTGAACTGCCCTTATAATTAACAGGAAGAAATAGGCATTTCTGGGGAATCAACTAATGGGTGCCCAAGACAGGGAACGGGAGCTGCTAGAAATAAAATAGCTTAGATGTGTCGTTTTTAGACAACTAATGTTTAATGAAACAAATCCCCACGCCTGGGCCAAACCTCCTCCTGGTAAGCACACGCACAGCCAAGAAGTCTAAATCCAAATTCCCCCAAAGCCAGCAGCAAGAAAACTGGGATGTGAAACCTGGAGCGCAGAACATGGACTTTGAACATCCAGCGAACTCATCTGGGCGTAACATTAACCAGATCTCCCTGAGGTATGGAGTGACTTCATCTCTGGCTTTCTGCACAACATCAAACCCTAACGTCTCTCCCTAACACCTATCCAAAACCATATGACTGTGCTACCACAGCTGAACGCACGCACATCAGTTGCTACCACTTTTGGAAAGAAGTCGAAATTTGCTCTAGGGGGCTGAAGAGTTCCGAATTTATTAAAATAAGAGGATAGGAATGTCACTGGGAACATCACAAACTGGATATTGACAGGCATACGCTGAAAAAGTGCTTATGCGTTAAGCTTTGCTCAAGTAAAGACAAAACTTTTCACCTTTCTATATTCAGGCTGAGAGAGTTGGGGGTGTTCGGCCTGGAGAAGCGAAGGCTCCGGGGAGACCTTAGAGCCCCTTCAGTACGTAAAGGGGGCCTACAGGAAAGATGGGGACAGACGTTTTAGCAGGGCCTGTTGTGATAGGACAAGGGGTAATGGCTTTAAACTAAAGAGGGGAGATTTAGATGAGATATTAGGAAGAGATT
Organism: Dromas ardeola; assembly: GCA_013398915.1. Taxonomy (NCBI): domain Eukaryota; kingdom Metazoa; phylum Chordata; class Aves; order Charadriiformes; family Dromadidae; genus Dromas; species Dromas ardeola. The sequence continues at coordinate 415,121 of VYZM01014758.1, forward strand.
TTTTACACTGAGGGCGCCAAGACACTGGCCCAGGTTGCCCAGAGGGGGGGTAGATGCCCCATCCCTGGAAACATTCATGGTCGGGTTGGACGGAGCTCTGAGCAACCTGGTCTAGTTGAAGATGTCCCTGCTCATTGCAGGGGGGGTTGGATTAGACGACCTTTAAAGTTCCCTTCCAACCCAAACCATTCCATGATTCTATGACTAACGCTGCGAATGAATAAGCTCTTCGAGGAGATCACCGCTGCGGAGCACCGAGGGAAACGCTGCGCGCAGACACCACCATCTCCTGCCCACCCAGCAGCAAACCCTGCGGCTGCCTTACCTGCCTTGAGCAGCAACTTTGCACAGTCCAGATGCTCCCTGGCACAGGCCACGTGTAGGGGCGTCCCGAAATGGCAGTCGTGAGCCTCCAAGTTGGCACCGACGTCGATGAGGAGCTGCACGCACTCCGAGCTACCTTTAGAAAGGGAAGATGCGAGTCAAAAGAAAGAATCCAGCTCAAACGGGAGCATACGGCCTGCTGAGATCAGCTTGACACACAAACAGCCCGTTTAGTATTTGGGGTGACGGCTGCAAAATAGAAATGCTTGTGAGTCAACACAACGCACTGTAGGACCAAAACTGAGACCAGGACACAAGAAATAGAGTCACATCTGCCCGGCACTGAGCTAGAGCTAACAGGTCTCGCAGGGAGTCAGGTCAAACAAACCCGAATTCAAGGATTTGCACTAAATCGCCTGCTGTTCGTGGAGCTGGTTGTGTTGCTGATCCTGCCCTGGGTGGATTAGAACACCTTCGAGACCATTCCACCTTTACTTTTTCCAACGCTAATTATACAACATAACAGGAAGCGGGCAGTCACCATCATCAAGCCTTAGGAAAAAAGGCTTAACAAGGAAAAGCTAAGCAAGAGCTCGCAGCTACGTATTTAAGTAACCACCTGTTTGTCAAAAATGCTCTCTCCCACAGCCTTCGGAGTCGAAGGCAAACTCTGTCCAGGACAGCATATAACAAAAACAGCGAAGGGGAGGAGAGAGGAGGTATTACGTCTTACAAAGAGGAAACTGAGGCACAAAATGATTGAGAAATTTGGTCACAATCATCTAATGGGGACGTTGCCACTCTCACATTCAGGCTTTCCCACTGTTGCATCCCTGCAAGTGGAAGTTCAAGGGAGGAATTGCACTTAAAACCCCTCTGCTGCTATAACAGCCACCCCTGATGCTTGCTCCTGCTCCGTAACCCAGATCCAAACGCCCAGAAGAGGCTTGAGTAGAGGACGGGGGGAGCAGAAAGGGGCTGGCACACACCAGCTGGGATATTGTTTTGGCCCCTGCAGTTTTCTCTTGTCCCCTCAACAGACCCTCCAGCTGGAAAAGGCCGTGAGAGGGACAAGGAGCAGAGCGGGCAGCAACACTGCCCAACAGTCCCTGGCAATTTCTTCCTTCCTGACAGCCTCCTCCAGCAGCTGTGAACAACCAGGAGGGGTCTGGGACAGGACAACCTGGTTAAGACGGTCTCGTGTCTTAATGAGAGCAATTTGTTCCGTCTCAACTTGGATCAGAGGGAAAAAATGCAAACACCCCTCTGCTCGCAAGAGCGAAGCTACTGGTTTGGCTCAAGCTTTTCCAACAGAGCATCAAGAGGCTGGCCGTTTACCTGCCGAACACCTTATCCCATGTTTGTCACCTGGTATAAAAGCACCCAACACAAGGGACGGCTTTATTCACCCGACAACACAGCGCTTTGCATTCTGAGGTCATCGGGAGGTGTGCCCACGTAAAGATGAAATATTTACAAGCTGTAACGGCCTGATGAGCAACAACAGCTTATGGTCGATTTAAGATACTCGGCAGCTGCTTTTATTGTTGTGGTTTTTTTTTTTTCCAATCTGCACATAACCGTGCAAAGATAAGACCGTGAGGGCTTACCATTCATGCAGGCTTCGTGGAGAGGGGAGGCGGTGTAAAGGGGAGGGTTCACCTTGGCGCCGTGGGACAGCAGCACCTTCACGCACTCGATGCTGCCGGAGGCGCAGGCGTCACAGAGCGGAGTGCTGCCATCGATATTCCTGGCATCCACCTTCAGGGCAGAAAAAAAAACGTCAGCACCTGCAGGCTGCTGTGTGGCAGGACCCTCTTGCCTACGTTTTTACTTCTTTTAACTCTAGAAATATTCTGGGAAAGAAATATCCGGGAAAGAGTTGGTTGCTGCTGCCAGCAACCTGGCTTGCGCTGTCGCCGTCAGTCTCAGGGCACAGATGTACATTAAAGTCACAAGAGGAAACGGCCTCAAGTTGCGCCAGGGGAGGTTTAGACTGGATATTAAGAAAAATTTTTACACCGAAAGGGTTATGAAGCATTGGACCAGGCTGCCCAGAGAAGTGGTTGAGGCACCATCCCTGGAGGTATTTAAAAGACGGGTAGACGTAGTGCTTAAAGATACGGTTTAGTGATGGTTTTTGTCAGTGTCAGGTTGACGGTTGGATTAGATGATCTGAACCAGGCTCCCCGGCTCAAGAAGGACGGGGAACTGCTGGAGAGGGGACAGCAAAGGGCTACCAAGATGATGAGGGGACTGGAACATCTCTCTCATGAAGAAAGGCTGAGGGATTTGGGTCTTTTTAGTCTGGAAAAAAGACAACTGAGGAGGGATCATATCAACGCTTATAAATACTGACAGGGTGGGTGTCAGGAGGACGGGGCCAGGCTCTTCTCAGTGGTGCCCAGGGACAGGACAAGAGGTAACGGGCACAAACTTGACCATAGGAAGTTCCATCTCAACATGAGGAGGAACTTCTTTCCTGTGAGGGTGGCAGAGCCCTGGCACAGGCTGCCCAGAGAGGTGGTGGAGTCTCCGTCTCTGGAGACATCCCAAACCCGCCTGGACGCGTTCCTGTGCCACCTGCTCTGGGTGACCCTGCTCTGGCAGGGGGTTGGACTGGATGATCTCCAGAGGTCCCCTCCAACCCCGACCATTCTGTGATTCTGTGAAAGGTCCCTTCCAACCGAGCTGATTCTATGATTCTAAGTGTAGGCTGTTATTTCCATTGTTATATTTTTCTACCACTTTCCTGCTGGAGTTTACAAGCGCTGCGGCCGAGTAACACAACGGAACTCCTCTCTGCCTTAGTGCAAAGCCCAGTTTTACCAGCGGACTCAGCCAAGCTGGATGACTTTGCACTGAGAAGGACCACAGTGCGCACGCGTGCTCCACTCCACCGGCTTTGCTCTGAGAACAGCTGTCTTCAGCGTGTGAGAAGTCACAAGCCCTTGAAGACAGTTGCCGCTAGCTATATCCAAAGACTGATTTTTGTTTCCATAATAAAATTAAAGAAATAGAAGAAGAAAAAAATGAATAAATATAAATCCCCACTGGAAGCTACATGTCCTCTGCTCCCCTTCTGGCCGCTTGACTCAACCCAGCTAGCTTTAGATATTTGAGTCATCTAAATTAGATTTCTAGTCCCCTCCGGGCTCTGTTGATAGTCAATAAGGAGAGCGGGGGAGAAACAGAGAGAGAAATACTTCCAGGCAGTTTTTTAAGTCCTCACCAAGCTCAAACACCCTCTGAAGAGGCCTGCCATCCTCTGCTGACTGTCAAGAAAGCCCAGGGTGATGAAAAAGAGCCTAGAGCTAGATGGGGAGAATCCAGATCCCAGAAATAACTCCAGACTTCGAGATGATGTGCCCAGCTGCATCAGTCCCGAAAACATACCTGGGCCCCCGCAGCCAGCAGGAGCTTGACGCACTGCGTTTGCCCTCGCAGGCTCGCCTCGTGCAACGGGGTGATGGAGTCGTAGGTGACAGCGTTGACGCAGGCGCCGCTCTCTATCAGCTGCTGCAGCTGCAGGATTTCTCCCCGCCTGGCTGCTTCATGAACCGGCGTTCGATCGGCCCAGAAGCCTAGAGAGGAAAGAATAAATAAATAAGTAAATAATTAAAATCACGCACGTGGAGCAAATGAGTCTCTCCGTGCTGGAGAAAAGCAGACGGGGAACACGGGCTGGCAGCAAGGAGAGCTGGGAATAGGAAGCTCATTCCTCACCCTGCCCCCCACTCAGCATGGGATTTTAAACTGGGTGCTTTGCGTTTGTGGGTTCCCCACTGACCGCAGCCCTCGCAGGGACTGGTCATAATGGTCCCTTACAGCTTCTGAAACGCTTTGCTGTACTTGCTCAAAACTTTTCCCAAGTACAAACCCCAGCAGCATTCACAGAATCACAGAACGGTAGGGGTTGGAAGGGACCTCTGGAGATCATCTAGTCCAACCCCCTGCCAGAGCAGGGTCACCCAGAGCAGGGGGCACAGGAACGCGTCCAGGCGGGTTTGGAATGTCTCCAGAGATGGAGACTCCCCCACCTCTCCGGGCCGCCTGTGCCAGGGCTCTGCCACCCTCACAGGAAAGAAGTTCCTCCTCATGTTGAGATGGAACTTCCCATGGTCAAGTTTGTGCCCGTTACCTCTTGTCCTGTCCCTGGGCACCACTGAGAAGAGCCTGGCCCCATCCTCCTGACACCCACCCTTGAAGTATTTATAAGCGTTGATATGATCCCTCCTCAGTTGTCTTTTTTCCAGACTAAAAAGACCCAAATCCCTCAGCTTTTCTTCATAGGAGAGATGTTCCAGTCCCCTCATCATCTTCGTGGCCCTTTGCTGTCCCCTGTCCTTCTTGAACGGGGGAGCCCAGAACTGGACACAGCACTCCAGGTGTGGCCTCCCCAGGGCAGAGCAGAGGGGGAGGATGACCTCCCTCCACCTGCTGGCCACACTCTTCTTGATGCACCCCAGGATGCCATTGGCCTTTCCTGGCCACAAGGGCCAAGGAGGTAGGTCCAGAGGTCATTAGGTCCAGATTCATCCCAGTGAGCTCTTAACCATTTAGCATTAGGAGGACTGTCCCTCCTGGCTCCACCTAAAATCACTGGAAATGGGATGCCTCCAGAATGCAACTCAGCCCACCTAAAAACTATCTTCCCAAAAGGTCAACAGACCTTCCACAACTAAGTTTCTGGCTTCGACGCCTTTGCTCAGCACCTGCACTTACATGGGGCAAGTCTGGGCTTAGCTTCCCAGCACTAACCAGCAATATCCTCTCCTTTCCGGTGCGTTTTGCTTTCAAGGAAGCAACGAGTGAAGAACAGCCCCACGCATTTTCATGCAACCTTCAGCAAGAAAAATGCGTCTTCTCTGTTTAAAAACACGGGCCTCGGTACCCTCGAAAGCAAGGTTTATAGGAGCAGTATCTGTCTGCAGACAGATCAATACTAAAAACCATCAGCAAAACAGATGTCGCAGCCATAGCTCCTCCTCTTTGAATACGTTTCTGTAAGATCCCCATTCCAAGGCAGGCACTCATGTCTGTGGAGTGGGAGAAAAAGGATGATTTGCCTTATTTTGAAAAAAACAAACACCTTGTTGTGTATTTCAATTGGATTGACCATCCTTCTCTCCATCCCTAAACGCAGCATTTTATTTACCAGCATACAGCAGTAAATGCCAACACAAGCCTGTGCTTATAAAAGATGGAGCCGACCCGAAAAACACCACGATGCCGAGGCGTATGGTGGACTGAAAGCACCCCCTGAAAAGGAATCACGAGTACCGGCATTTTCACAGCACACGGTACGTGCAGGCTTTTTTATCTGCTTGTTAGACCCTCATTCCCTTTGCCAATATCCCTGGGCAGGATGTTACTCCTTCACTGGAGCTTCTCACGGTATATGTCAGGAGAAGCAAGAAGTCCACATGAGGATGGAGCCCTCGAATTGCCAGCCCCCGAGCAGCATCACTTTGCCACCAATGGGACTGGGAAGAAGAACAAGCCCCAGCAGCATTTCATTAAAGGCCTATCGTATATTCTAAAAAAAAAAAACCCAAACCTGCAACTGCAGGCTCCTCAAATTTCTTCTCTCCTACTGCGCAATTCCTTACGTGGCTCATGTGAGACATCGTCAGTCCCCATGGACGGGGCTCCCACACCCACCTCCGGCAGGCGGCACCCGGGGTTATGGAGCAGGAGGGAGACTACAACGGGGGCTGGGCCCAGACTTTTGAAATCTGCACATTCAAGACTTAGGGCTCCGCTTCGCCAGCTGAGGCACAACCCAGGGGAACGCGGCCAGTTCCTGGTGCCACTAGAGAGCGTCCCTACCAGGGCAACCAGCCGCCCAGCACAGCCCTGCATCCCCTATGGCCTCTGCTATGGTCCCGCAGCAGGGCAGGCTGCCCGTCCCAGCCCACCGCTCCAGCTGCTGTGCTCCATCCCAGGGACAGGATTTCTCAGCAGCTACCTGAGCAGCTCTGTCACCTCCAGCCCTGCCAGCAGCCGCTGGCAGGAGGCAGGGTTTGGGCCTTTCAGGGTGTTGCATGGCTCCCACCCGCCATCCCCCTCCAAGGAGGGAGCCATCCCCTCTCCTCCAGCTCCCCAACGCCTCCTCTTCGGATCACGCACGCACGTCAGTTCATGGAGGAATGATGATAATTCCCCATGCCCAGAAGCAGGGGCTCTCCCAAGAGCATCCTCACCTTCCTCTTATCCCTTTCCTTGGGAGAGGCCACCCGCGCCCAG
>VYZM01014759.1:6262-18320 GCA_013398915.1 Dromas ardeola
ACCACAACACTCTATGTAATTTAAAGAACTGCCTTCCTAGAAAAGCGTTGGGAAGCAGTTTGGTTTTTCTTCCTTATTTTTGCAAATCAGATTTGGTTATCTATTGTCATTTTCAGGAGTCCCATTCACCTCTCTACTGCTTCTCGTTCTTGACATTATGGAAGACAGTCACCCTTAAAATTTCCCTTGACTATTTGAATGAGCAGTCAGTGTGACTGTCCACTTACTGAGGTGATGTAATTCTCCACAGGGGGAAGCAGAAAGGGAGAACAAACTTCTCCTTCAGATCATTTACTCACATCACCTGGAAAGCCAACTCACAAACCCAGTCAGTAACTTTTTCCCTGTTCCTGTTCTCTGGCTTCCTGCTACTGATTCAAAGAAATGACAAATATTTCCTCCAGTTATACCTTTTTTCTCAGTTCTTTCTGGACAACACTTTTTACTTGGGCACTTTCCCACCCATATATTGCAAAATTACTTTATCAAAGTGGTTTTTTCGTTCTTTGTCTTGTTTTGTTTTGTTTTGTTTTGTTTTGTTTTCCCCAGTAGTGCACACCACTCAATGTTTCCATGTAGAGAACATGGAATATAAAAAGTGATTTTTATTTTTTTTCATGCAGGATGGTTTGAGTTTTTTTGAAGAAAAGTAGAACACAAAGCTTTAGGGAAGAACATTTGAAATAAAGCAAAAGAAACTGAAGTGAGGCAGAGTAACTTTGCTTGAAGGGACCAAAAATGTCCAGAAGAATGACGAAATAACAGGAAGTCCTCAATAAGTTCCCTGAACCTGTTTAGAAATTGTTGAGTATAGGCAGGCAGGTCTAAATGTTTTTCATCATATGCTGCTTAAGTACTGAACCAATCAGAATTCAAGACTGGAAGAGATCATAAATCTGTTTGCAACACAGAATGTGATGGATTTAAGGAACGTACATAAGCAGCAAAATTGCGAAATGGAGAAGGAAACAGTTTGGAACTTGGAGAAGTTTTATTTCAGTTAGAATGAACTTACAGCTGCAGAAAGACACTGACTTTCTTTTTATATCTGTGCCGCTAAATTTCTCCAAACTTTTTTCCTATTGAGAATTTAAAGCTTTTGAGTGCTGGAGAAGCTACTGTTTAAGGGGGGTGGGGAGTGGAAATTGCTGACTTTTTTTTAGAATTAGAGTGAACAACAACAAAAAGTATCAGAAAAGTATCAGAAATTTCCCTTTCAAGAAAATATTGTTTTCAGCAAAAATCCTGTTTTCTGGCTGTCTAGACAACCTTGATGTAATCTTCATCCCCGTAATTCATGTGTCTGTGATCCAAGGTTTAGTTTGATGCCACTTTGCTGTGTGACCATGGCTCAGTTTTACTAAGAAAATTATTGTTACAATGTGAGGTGTGCAAGGTGAAGCCCTGCATAATAGAAAAAGACAAAAACACAGATAAGTATCATTGCTGAGAGAGTAATTAGGAGCTCAAGGAATCAAGAGGAAAAATACAGACATGAAATATACTGCGGGAAAAAAATATCGAATTTAAAGTTGTCAATTCAGCATCATGAAGTCTCAGCACATTTCAATGGGAAATGCTTTTGCAGGTCACTTCCTGGCTATCAAAGATTCTCTCTCCATCTCACTGGGAGTGGGTCAGCATATTAATCCTTAGCTTCCTACCTCATTAGCTCTACGTATTTTTGTGTATTCTTAAATTAGGTATATTCTGTTTGGTGAGTTCCTCTGGGCATCCCTGAACAAAAGGGACCTAGTGGGTATGTGAGTGCTACAGTGAGTTGACTTTGTCAGTGCTCTCCTGAATATTTTACAAGGCCATGAATATTTGGGTCTCAATAAATGGCACCTCCTGTAAAGCATCTTTTGACCAATACAACAATCTGACGATTTTTATACTGAGTAATACAGGAAACAACTAATTATAATTGTTTCATTTGTTCAGTTTTGAACTGAGATCTCCAGATGTAAAAGTAATTGGACTTTTTTTTGCTACACCTGAGTCATGTCAGTAGTACTATTAGATGAAGTAGTATATTTAGATGACATAAAATTAGAGTTACCTAAGTAACTTTCAACCAGTCAGCTCTAAATTCAAATGAACACATTCTAACTCTTAAATTTGAGTTTGAAAAATTTCTTAAAAAATAAAAACTTTGAAAAGTATTTATGGGAACACTAAGGAGGGACACAACCTATGTGCCTGCATGCATCCAGGGACACACATGCGAGGTAGCCTTTACTTCTGATATCACAATAGAGAAACTCACGTTGTTCACATTAGAAGCAGTTTCTGCCTTAATGCAACCGTATGTCACAAAGAAAAGGAAAGTCCTCATGAATAAATTTGTGTGTCTCATTTGCATATCTGATGCAAATCTTCTCCTCCTGTATTTCTATATGCTGCTGCATGCTGTGAGAATGCTGATACTGCCTTTATCATCTTTTCAATGTTGTTTCTACAACTCTGAACCCTCCTTTTTTATATACCCCTCCTCTAACTAATCCATCCACCAACATTTTTATGCCTTCTCCTGGACACTTCTTCAGGAAGTTAAATTCAACATTGCCAAAAAGAAACCACTGGTGGTATTTACAAAAAAATTCTCCGTTTCTCCGTTTACTCTTTTTTTTGGTCATTATTGACAACATCATTGCCCCTGATCATCCAGCTCTTTGGCTCCTGCTCTGTTAGTTCACAGACACCCCTCCAGAAGTTCTGGATTCTTTGAAGACAGTAATTCTGCATACTTACATTTTCTTACTCAGAGCAAACAGTAACAGCCATGTGAACAATCGACTGTTGCCCACATGTTGACTTTACCTTCCTTTTTTCTTGTTCTGTGTACTAACCTGAGGTACTCATATTCCAATCTATCCAAACTTAGCTTCCATTACCTTGTTGTCATTTCTTTGTTTCTAATGCTAGTCTACATGGCTCACTAAATCCGGCTGTTACAATTGCTGCACTGGTGAATGCTGTCAGCCTGTGTCCTCAGTCCAAAACAGATTTTGCATGAAACCCTGTTCTCTGTGAGGTCTCTGCTCATTATTCTGTTCATGCTTGACACTTATGAATAAGTGAACTAAATATAGTTGCAAGCCAGAAAATGAGTGGAATATGTACATATACATATATATGTATATATGTATGTGTGTGTGTATAACTGCCGATTTCCTAGTGGTGTGGGGACCATCAAGGTATGTTTACCTAACCAACACAAATGTACTTGATTATATAGCCAATACATTTGCTTGTTTATAGCTGCTGTTATTCTATTCACTTCTGCTCCTCCAACATGTTGCGCTGTGCCCTTTGAAGCAGGAGACATATTTTCTTGTGTATTGCTACAAAAACAAATCCAGTAGAATCTTCACTTTTATGTCAATCTCTGCATGCTACAAAGACAATAATAAGTAAATAGAGATGCCATTTGGAGAGGGGAGTTCAGCATTTACATATGTTAATTTGGGAAAGCGAAGGCTTTAATAATATGAGAGCTTCAATCAATTTGCAAGAAAGGAATGTATCAAACAGCTGGTGTCGAAATAGCTATCATCATCTTCACAGAAAAAAATGTAACTGTTTTATAATGTGTATTGTGGTTTTGCAGGTGACTTGGCAATGAAGAAAAAGTAATTTTCTCCAATGAACTGCATGTTGTGTAGTTGTCTGTTGTTACATCTGTTGAAAGATAATCACTGTTTAATTCTATTTACTCTGACCATTTCCACTGTTGGTGATTTTTATGTATATTTATTAGCAAAAAATGCCATTTTTCCTCTTTAAAAAGAAACAATAAACATATAAATCTCAGAGTTAAATCTTTTGAGTTACTGTTGTAATATCAACATTAAAGGTCTACTGCACAGATGGGATCATCACAGTGAAGTTATCTTTGTTCCTATGCCCATTTAGTTCTGAAGGTCTGAGAGGAAATTTAGCCATCCTTTGTGTTTTGAGTCTGTTACTCAGCTTTGCTCTGCTGTACTAGTTATTTTGGACAGCTATAGGCTCTGGTTTTCTCCTAAAATATTTTTAATGTGAAGGATGGCTTACTTTAGACCACAGAATGAAAAATTATAGCAATCCAAAGTGATCTAATGATCTAATCCTTATATAGAAATGTCATACATGGATCAAAGAGCATTACTAATTATACATTAGAACTGGCCAGAGAATGAAAACTGTGTTTCCTTTCACTGTCTCAAGAAAGTGTTCCTTTGTTGCTTTGTTCCCCCAAGATTTCAGTGTTTTCATAAAATGGAAAAAATTTGCAGCATACACCTCCAGATGGAAAGAAGGTCAGTATTTTCACTCAATTCTCTTTGGAGAAGCAACACAGCGATTTTACTTTGGGCCTCAGACACTTTCTATCTGAAACTTTGCTGAGTTTCATGAGCTTTGAAAGCTCGATATCTTAGCCTCAGCATATTTTGATGAAAAAGCATTTAATCAAAAATTCTTCCATCTGTGCTAGTAATTTTCTATGGCTTCTCTTCTGAGAAGAAAACCTTGTTCTCTGAGAGACGAGGCAACCTGAGAAAGATTTCTCTATGAAACATCTCTCCACTCAGAAAAACACAAAAAGGATTGCAACTGGATTAAATACAGCCTCAAAAAATGCCTAGATTACTGCAAGGTGTCAAGTGGGCCAAAGTACTTTTACAACCATCTTTCTATCAAATACTTCAAAGTCTGTAACTTCTGTATGAATAGCGTTCAATAACTGAAAAATGGACCTCTATTTCTTGTATGTAATAACAAAATGGGTATTTTGGAAAAGTCTATTTTCTTGAAGATAACAAACTGTTGCAGGCATCATTCCACAAAAGAAGTAAAAACTATTACTTTTACAATTTGGGAAGGTTAGATTTAGCACTAGAAGACATATTATAGGATTGGCCAGGCTTTGTCTGAAAATGTGTGAATGGTGCAAAGTTTATACAAAAGGATAGAATGATTTGTGCTCAGCAGTGTAATGGACTGAGCATTAGTATTTCAAAAAAATAAAGGCATGCCAAGTTTTTGGCAGTGACTAGTGACTTCAGGTACATTTTCATAAAAACCAGGACAAAAAAAAATTATGGATCTATTAGAATAGTAATCGGGGGGAAAAAACCACCACCAGAACAAACAAGCAAGCAAACAAACCCCAAACCCACACCCCACCAAAAAAACCCAACCAAACAAAAACATTAGAAATGCCCATATACACAATCAGCATGGAACATGTTAGGAATTTTGCCAGTATAAGAACATGTCTGAATAATGAATAGAGAAGAGAGAATAATTTCTTCCAGCAATAATTACAACACTCTTCTCTTATTTCTTTTTTCTGGAAAATGGTGTTGCTTAACAGTATGAAAGATAGTTAGGGAACTACAGTGAGCCTGGGGAGTGATTTCAAAGTTGCTCTGATTATTCAAAGATACAAATTTCTGATAAAGGGAAAGAAAATATGTGACTAGCATTATGCCACTGGCTTACTGGGAGACAAACACAACTAAAACTTATGTGTAACTTCATATAGTAATATAAAAGGTACAATTATTATTCCCTTGAAGTTAGGTTGGTCCATTAAGAAATTGCTTGCCTGTTTTACCTCTGACCTGGCAATGAGGGAAATTAATGCCAACCAATAAAACTGTATCTGTAGAACAAAACAGTTAGTGCTAATGACTTGATATCAATGTTAGCAGAATTTCAGAGAGTTTTTACTACTACTGTTTTTGATGGATATGAGTAGTGGAATTGCTCTAGGTGTGTGCTGCTGGAGAACACCTGAGTTACTTGCACCCAAAGGAAATCCAGACAGTGTACTCCAAGCCTACTCTGTGGTGTGTACTAAAATAGGATGAATGGGAAAACCAAGCGGTTCGCTTTAAATAGTACATTTGATACAAGATAAAACACTAATGTAGACACACCTATATCATCATTTTCAACATTTTCAGCTCCTATTAAAAACATCTAGTTTCAGAAATATTTCCTAAATTGGTAGAAATAGCTTTTAAAAGCATGAACCATACACCAAATCAATTTGTTGTAGTCATATTCACATGGAAGATGCAACAAATATGCCACACTCAGTCTTGTTCCACAGTAGATTCAACATTTAAGGGAATGAAATTTGTATTTATTCCTAACTAAGAAATACGACATAATAACACATCTCATGATCTCACTCACACCTCCAGCCATTATGGAATTCACACTCTAATTAAACAAGTAATAACCGCAGAAACCAAATCCCAAAGTTTTGCTTAGCCCTTACTCAGGCAACTCTAAAAGGCAAAGAATCAGAGAAAACGTCTGTCTCTCATGCTAATTCCACTACTCAGTTTTTCTTTCTTCTTTTTTTTTTTTCTTGCAAATGTAATAATTTTGTAATAGTTTTTCTGCAGATTTCCAAGATACAGTTGTATCACTGAGATAGAAAATGTGTAGGATTTTTGTTTCTTAAAAAAAAAAAAGACTACTGATAAAAATTGAGCTATGACCTTTTGATTTAGTTCAAAGTGGGCAGAAATCAAAGCTAGCACAATTGTTCTTCACTGATGTGTTAGTTGAAGAGAATCTCAGTGTAAAGTCCGCACATGAAAATGTCAGAAATTAAAAAAAGAGTATGGGAAAGAAATAAAAAAAAAAAAATCTGTTTAGCTCAGACCACCAATGTGTGCCATGAAAAGGTTAATTCTGCAGTGAACACTCTTTCATGATACCTAGTTATAGAAATCAGGAGCACCAGCTCATATAAGGTTGCTTCATTGCAATTAAAATGTGCTGAATTACCTCAGATAAGATTCTGTTCCCAGTGACTAAGAGTTAAACTTCTGCATTAGGTCTGGGAGAGATGAAGTGGCTCAAATACCATGCACAACATATTATTAATTTCTTATGCAACTACTGAGTGTAAGCAAACTTGTCCAGAGAGGACATGCAGAGTAACAGGCTTCCTCTTCATCCCTAGAATATAAGATTAGGGCCAGACTCAGCAGGGAATAGATTAGTTAGTGATCTTAAGCCCCTGAATGAAATGCCTAGTTTTCTTAAAGGTTTATGTCAAATTCTAGCAGGATCTTCTCCAAGATTCCTTCTGTTCAACAGGGACGTTAGTGAGAATGTGGCTTTTTTTCATTGATGTAGTGGTTTGGCATGATACTATTTAATCAAAAATGAACCTCCTGGTTCTTAAGTTGCTGTGTTGTTACTGTCACTGACTGTCCTTGGACTTATTTCTGTGGACTAATAAGGATGAAGCATAACAACATGAGTTAAATAATTGAAATAATAATATTTTTAAACAAATGCTAGTACTCCGCAAGACAAGAAATGTACTTTGTGTATAAATGATATAATACCTTTTGTGGGTACTATTATGGATGCAGTATAATTATCACAAAAATCTTGTGCGAAAATATGTTTCACATCATTTTCTATGACTACTAGGAGAAAAAGTTCTTCAGAAAAGAAAACCACCCCACCACCCTGAGCACTCGTTCCCTGTAATTGTGTGCACTCATTCTTGGTTGGGGGAAAGGTGCATGAAACTGATTAGGTATTTTAAAACAAAAATGTCTCCTTAACAGTGTCGGTTTGTCAAAAGAGAAACTGCTCACAAAAAAATTGTCTAGATGACACTTCTTATAGGCTTTTCACTACTGGAAAAGGATTTCTGGTAAAACCTGTAACGGATGAACAGAAAACCAAGGCAGATGATAGCTTGAAAAGGGTTAAATCACTCCCTTATGAGAGTTAAGTTCAAGTCCTTGTTCTTTCTAATTCACAGGACTGATTTATCTTCACTAATCATGATGCCTTCTTCCTACTGTCCTTGTTTGACTTTACATTGCCCCAACCTCAGGGTCTTTTGAGGTGAACCAGGTATGGGTACATCAGTAGATATTCCAGCATCTTTCATGACTTGATAATTCAAAACCCTGAAGCATGGATACTCTCTTGGGCCACCTGCTTCCCTGAGAAGCCTCAGGTCACAACAAAATCAGTGCAAGAAGTCATGCTGTTTGGAGACATGCTACCACTTGCTGGCACAAATGGTCCTCACAAAACCTCAGCTACTGAAAGGTGGAGACCTTTAAAAGTTGGTTTGCCTCATCCCAAGCGTGCTGCTGATCCAGACAGCTTTTTCCCCCTCTCCCAAATGCACATATTTTTTCAGGCTGTGGCTACAGTCCCAACCTAGTTTTCCTGTCATCAAATTTTGTACAGGAGAGTAGCACGTTGCATTGGGACTTAACACCATGTTTCTTATCATAAGAACACATGTGAGAGAGGAGTATAGAACAACTATTGGCCTGAGATAGTGTTTCACAAAAGCTATACCTACCATAACAGGATGTAGAGGACAATAATACTTATCGTTCAGGTACTCTGAGGAACGTTTTTACTGATATCCAGTACAGGACATTTTACTTGTACTATGCTGCATACTTCATATACTGTTCAATTCTTGCTTGCCCAGAATTTTGTTGCAGGAAATGGGGAGGAGGTATGCAGAGAACAAACAGTAGATGCATTTGGAAGAAGTTAATATAGCAACAAACAGATCAAGTTTTATATGCAGAATGATTGAAGATCCATTAAACAAGCAATCAACCTCCTACCCCTCAAATACCAGGAAGGAATACGCTGAATGAATCACACTACTATTTTGCACAATGAGGTATTACAAACTGTTAGAATATGCTTTGAAATGTTTTAGTTGAAAAATTATATTTCAGGATAAAAAAAAATCAGTCATAAATTCTAGTGTTTAGAAGCAAATCTGGGTCTACATTTTCAAATAACAGGTTTGTGTACTATGTATGTACGGTTGTACATTAGGTTATGAAAGTGCAAAACACTAATTAAAATGCTGAACTGCAGATCACTGAAGTACTTATATGCAGGCATAACTAAATGTGTAAAATGAGGTTGATGCACGCAGTCATAAAGTTGGCCTTGTTAGGAGGGGGAAAACAGGCTGGATTGATGGGCCGAGACCAATTGTATGAGATTCAACAAGGCCAAGTGCCGGGTCCTGCACTTGTGTCACAACAACCCCATGCAGCGCTACAGATTTGGGGAAGAGCGGCTGGAGAGCTGCCTGGCAGCAGCTGGGGTCCTGGGGGTGCTGGTTGAGAGCTGGCTGAATACGAGCCAGCAGTGTGCCCAGGTGGCCAAGACCAGGTGGCCAAGACCAAGAGCACCCTGGCCTGTATCAGGAATGTGTGTCAAGCAGGACTAGGGAACAGATTGTCCCCCTGTACGCAGCACTCGTGAGGCCACACCTCAAATGCTGTGTTCAGTTTTGGGCCCCTCACTACAAGAAAGACATTGAGGTGCTGGAGCATGTCCAGAGAAGGGCAATGAAGCCGGTGAAGTGTCTAGAGCACCAGTCTTATGAGGAGCGGCCGAGGGAACTGGTTTTTTTTAGCCTGGAGAAAAGGAATCTGAGGGGAGACCTTCTTGCTCTCTACAACTACCTGACAGGAGATTATAGAGAGGTGAGGTCGGTCTCCCAACTAAAAAGCGATAGGACAAGAGGAGATGGCCTCAAGTTGCACCAGGGGAAGTTTAGGATGGATATTAGGAAAAATTTCTTCACCTAAAGGGTTATCAAACATTGGAACAGGCTGCCCAGGGAAGTGGTGGAATCGTCATCCTTGGAGGTATTTAAAAGACAGGTAGATGTGGTGCTTAGCGACATGGCTTAGTGATGATTTTTGCAGTGTTAGATTAATGGTTGGACTCAATGATCTTAAAGGTCCCTTCCAACCTTCCAACCCTTCCAATGATTCTATGATTCTATGATTACTGAACAGAAGAAAATGTCTGCTGAATAATAAAGACAGAGATGTTGTCTGTCAGCCTAGGACTAGGCCTGGGAACCAGAAACGTCCTTGAA
Source organism: Dromas ardeola (assembly GCA_013398915.1). Classification (NCBI taxonomy): domain Eukaryota; kingdom Metazoa; phylum Chordata; class Aves; order Charadriiformes; family Dromadidae; genus Dromas; species Dromas ardeola. The sequence continues at coordinate 16,173 of VYZM01014759.1, forward strand.
AAGTGCAGCTGGCCTCTCTGAAGTACAGCTGGGGTACCTAGAAACCAGAGACATCCTCAGATACCATCAATAAGTGCAAAATCAAGGAACTGTAATGGCAGCTTACCATCTGAAAAAGCGGAAACAATCTGAAAGAATAGAATCATTAGAGGTGAAAAATCAAAATTAATAGCATCTATTGGCTGCTCGAAGTGGTGATGTCCTCTTCTGTCTTTATAACAAGGGTTTAATTTTTACACAAAATGAAGCCTCTCTGTGAGAACTTCTTGTGCTGCATGGACTTTTCCTCTCCTACACAGGCTAAACTCTTTTCATGAACTTTCAACGAGATCTTGGACTCTCACCAAACATGCCCGGCTGACTCCAGGCTCTGTGATGTGGATAATCTCTGAAGTGAGACTCTGCCTGCTGGCCTCTTGGGCACACTTTTGTGGTCGGTTTTGTTTGTCCTTCTCACCTCTGGGATGGTTGGTTCCCCCTCTGGGATTGATTTGTTCTCCCCTTTGGGATGGTTTGGCCCCTTCTGAAATCTGCCTAATTCACTTGATACCAGTACTACATACCCATATAGGTAATCTATCGTAAATATATATGCTGTTATATTGTTGGTAAATTTGCTTCACTAATTACAATTTTGTAGTAACCTGCAATATAACTTATTGGTTTGCTGTTATAGTTAAGTATATACTTTCTTTGTTTTGCTGTTATTCATTGTTGCTATAGTATTGATTGATACTGTATTATCGATTGCTGATAGTAATTTGTAATAACTTGATATAGATCAAGATAATCATAGATATACTTGCTAGTGGTGATTATATATATTGATTATATATGCATACATACACACACATGGTCTTTTATAATTTTCCTGTGGTTGCTATTACAAGAATTGGAGCGGTAACAGATCACAACCCATGGAATCCAGGTGTTCTGAGTTTTTGTTACAAACCTAAAACTTGAGAAAACTAAATAAAAGGAGATCCTTGAATTGCTCAACAAACTAAAGCAATTTTAGGGACACACATGAGATGCAAGTTGGCCACAGTGACAATCATATTATTTTATTTATTTTGCAAGTAACAAAATAAAGGATAATATTTTCTCAATAAAGAGAGGGTTTTGAGCTTTCATAATATTCCCAATTAAATCTTAATCTATAACTAAGGAGACATTTACTTTCATGGAATAAAACTAGAAAAAAGAATTCCTGTTATTTTTTAGAAACTTAAGTAATCAGCTTTTATGCGTAAGAAGAATATGTACACAAGTTATTACTTGGTATAGAGTTTATCATGAAGGGTGATGGCTGACCTGCAGCTCACTGAAATCACTAGTACGTTTCCACTTACATAATGGATTTTAGATTTCACTGTGTGACAACATGATCTCCTGTGAAAATAACTTGTAAAGTAGTAGCCTTCTGGAGATGCCATTTTAAAAATGTTATTATTCATACTAGTGATCTGTAACACCATCATATTACTTGGTGCCATTTTGATGTCTCAGGAGTCACTTGATTTGGACCAACCTGTTGCGTTAATGGGAAAAGCGGTTTTGGCAGAAAATAAACTCCCTTGCATTCTAACACTCCTCACCGAGGTGGGAGGCTAGGTGCGGCTAGGTTTAAATTCTGAGTGATGCCCAATTCGCCACTATCAGTCCAGTCGCGTTTAACATGTGTTAAACTATCACGATTTGGATACAGTAATAGTGGGCTGCACCGTCAGTCTGGTCGTGCTCATGAACTAGCACGAACACTCTCGAGTCTTTGGTCGCGTTCAGTGAGAAACTAAAATGACTAGCTACTTAAACAGTGCAGTTTATTTAAACAACAGATAAAGGTTCTTTGGATTGCCGATGATAAATGCACTGTCGGCAAAGCACGTGCAAATAAAAGTAACGTTAGTTACACAAAACATGCAACAAAGTTATAATCAATACAGCCTGGCTATAAATGTAGAAAAGAGACTCTCTAGAGAATATTCTAAATTTCCCGAAGAAGCGCTCGGTATAGTCTAAGTCTTACCCACAGGCGTCCCTATGGGGGGGAAAAAAGACTCAGCCTGTTGACCAGTCCCGAAAGTCAAAGGCAGTCTGTGATGGAGTTCTCCCTGACTTGTTCACGATTGTGTCTTCCCTAATATC
>VYZM01014759.1:18582-31265 GCA_013398915.1 Dromas ardeola
TCACAGAAAGGACAGCATTTCATCAATATTGGGCAGAATCTGGCCTCAGGGTAGCGAGTTGGTCACTTATCCATTCATCTTGTTCTTGTACCTGCCACACATCACAGGGCAAGGCCACGGAAGATTGCGCTCTGTTCCGTCCCCTGTGTAGCTTCGAACTGCAGGTACTGAAACAATACAGCCTGGAATTCATGCCAGCTGCAGCCGTGTCCTACCTCAGAAGCCTTTTGATTCTATACCCTTCTTTGATGTGTGATCAATGCTGTACTTTTTGAGGTTTTGGCCAATTTAGTAGTTATTCCACACAACCCAAAATGAAAACAGATTTTTCTTCTCTCCAGTTTTTTACATATATGGATGAATTATCAGTTTTGGAATCTCTAGAGACATAAATAAGCGTTGTGCTTTCTGGCTTCAGCCACATGGTTACCCGAGGCAGAAAAAAGGAACTTTTGCACATTGGCTCAAACACAACCACTTCAAGTGTAACATCCTACCCTGAGCAAGACAATTGACTCCTGATTGATTTTTAAATTCAGTTTAATTCTAAAATTTGTAGAGACAACACAGTATTAGTAATAATTTATCTCAGTGGTTTTGGTTTTGCAAACAGATTTTATAAAGACAAATGAGAATTACTCCAGCAGTGAGAGACTGTAACTCATCAGAAATATATTAATATTTTGTGTGATTATAAAATATTTATTATGATGGAAAAAGAGAGGAAGTGACAGAGAGAGCATGACATTTGTTTTCAAAATATGCAAATATTTTTGCAAAATGTCACTTTGAAATAGGGAGAATAAACCACAACTAACCTGTTATGTGATCCATATTAAGAGAAAAACAGTTTCAAATTCACTAATTGTTCTATGACAGAACCAAAACTGTTCTAAATGACCATGAAATTCTAAACCTTTCAGCCTAAATTCTTTAGTAATCAAAGCTTGATTTTGCTAGTTCGCTACTTTGTCCTTCTGTTATTGGTTTTGAATTGATGTTCTTTATCCCTTAAAGTGATCACTAGCAGTGTATACTACAGCTTTCACAAGTGAGGCCAGTGGAGAGATTTTAATCGGGTCAATCACCCACAAGGAAATGTAGAGATGAGGTCTCCTTGTGCTGGTTTTCATAAAGCGTAACAGAGTTTAAAAGGCTGGGAAAGCAATAAAGTATGGTAAGTTTATATAAGGGTGGAAGTGTTCTTCTTTTTTAGTAAAATACATGTGTTTTATTGCTTGTCTTTTTTTCTTCAGAGCAGGTAAATTAAGCAGTATTAAATGATTCTACCAGTCACTCCAAAGAAAAGTGACCCAAGGCAGGGATTAAAAGGAAATATTTCAATCTTATCTGATGGGAAACATCTGAAAACAAAACAAAACAAACAAAAAAAAAAAGTGATTTTGTATTTGATAAATATTTAACATTTAAATACAAATTCTGCATTTCATCTTTCTTCTCTAACTTTCTCTTTTTCTTCTTATCTGAGGAATAAATACATCTTCTGCTTTTAACGGTTTGTCTTCCCCTAACAATGCACGGCAGGACCAAAGACAACAGAAACTGTCAGAGATGAAGAGTGTTAAAATGTTGAAAAAAAGCAGACAAACAAACAAGTCTTTCAATAAGATATGTCATATGTCATTGGTTGAGCATGTAGGGCTTTCACTTCTTGAAAGTACTGCTTGAAAGTACCACTAAGAATAACTGTCTTTCTTTTGCTGAGGTCAGCATTCACAATTGAAAACACAGTAGCAAATGAAAGTCTCCATTCAGCTTACCCAGGACATCAATTTTAACTAATACCAGACCTCTTTCTGTGTCTCTGTGCAAAGGGGGAAGGAGAATTAGACTGAGCTCTCCTCTTAGACCTGGCTGGGAAATTATTTTTTTCCTATGACTAATTTTAAATCCTCTTAATTTGATTTTTTTTTTCTAGGATATGTGTCAAGAATCTGAAAACTGAAAGTGTTACCTTTTTCAGCTTTTATTTTCAAGAAAAAAATGATTACCAAATGTTTTTAATGAAAAACTAATTTTGTTCAAAACCCATTTTAAAAAAATCATTATTTTATGGAAGATTTTCTGTCAATCTCAATTGCCATCTGTTAATATATGTGAGATAGTCAGATGCTACGGTAGTTAGTGCCACAGAGATACCTGTAGAGATATGAAGCAATGGGGGACAGAGAGGAAGAGTGGAGAGAAAGGCATACTCAAAAAGGGAAAAGGTTCATAATTTTTTATACCTAAGCATAAAGGTTATCCGTATTCAAACCCATTCCGGTGACTACATCACAGGCAGGAACTGATGGAGGAGGGAGTCTATTGTTTCGTTATTTGGTAATTCTGTAACAATAACACTAGTAGTGCTTCCATATATATGAAGAAATTATAGTCCTATTACTTTGTGGGGGACATTTTTCCTCATGGGTGGTCCAAGTTTATCATAGAATGAAGAAAGGTTTTAGCACACTGAAATTTTCAGAGACTGGATGCTCCTCTTCAGATTCCCTTTTTCATCTCAAATAAACAGGTTTACTTGCACTTTTTTTTTTGTGTATGGCACTCTAATCTGTCTTGCTATTTGAATATGCAATCACAAATCCTGTATTTCAATGAACGTACAGCTTTTCCTTCTTTACCATTTATGAGCATGTTCTCATCTTATAGACAGAGCCATAGGATTTCGCAATGATTTCGTGAAGATTTACTGTACTTCAATGGTAGCAAAAGAGAGGTTGGGAAATCATTTCCGTAATCTCTTGTACACGGTAATTTATTGCAGTGGAAGCCTCAGTCATGTAAGAGCTTTCAGGAAGAGACTTTTTGGCTCTTGTCTATACATGGCTACATCTTCCAGTTCCTGAAAGCATGCACAAACTGTGCTCCAGAGCTCATCACAACAGCAAGTACTGGCACGCGTTACAGTTCTATTACAATCTGAAGGAGGAATGATATTGGAAAAACAGGTTTTCTCTATTCAAGCTGTAAAACCATAGGGGTATATTCTACATGAGAACAACTGCAGAAATGTGTCATAGGATAACAATTCATGGCTATTTCTAAGGGGGCAACAAACAATAACAGCTAATTGTTTAACATAAGCACTACAAAAAGAAAATAACCTGCTGTGCTCTCTTCTGTTTTATATCAAATAGAAGACCACAGAAAGTAATTATTCTAAAATACTGGGGTTGTTTGAACACTACTAGTTCTACTCACATTTTTAACTATATAAGCTTACATAAAGTTCAAACACAAATCAACACATATTCTTGTCATTATAAGCAGGAAAAGAAAGATCTAATACTGTTATGGCTCTTATGTCAAATGATGTGCCTACCTCATAAGGTATAAAGGCTCGAAGGAAGTAAATTAATGTTGTACATATACTCTAATTTTCAAGTTAGTAGACAAAACTGAATTCTACCAGAGGTTTCCATCACTGTCATTTCACTCAACTCTACAGAACAACCACTTGTATATTCAAGACATCTTGTTTTTCTGAAACCTATTGAGTTTGTAATTATTTCCCATTAGCACGTCACCTAAAAATACAATTGTATTTTTTTTCTTTTTTTCCCCACAGAATTTGCCACTAACAGTGAATTCTGATCAATATCTTCACCTGTAGAGATTTTCCATTCTTCCCATTTTTGTCAAGCCCTTTTATTAGAAGAGACTTTTGTTAATAACACTGTTTCCCCTATTCTTTCAAAAAAGCTGCTGTTTTCTGTTGTGAACTGGAGATTTTATTTAGTTTCTCAACTTTTCTTGCTGGTGTTTATGGTGTTTATGTTGAATTTTATTCAAATCACCTTTTGCTCATCTCATATGAGGATATGAAGCCCAATTTACAGTTTACTGTGTCCCCCAGTTTTTAGTATGACAAAGAGTAAAATAACAGATTTACACAAGTGTGTACAACAGATGTTCCACAGTCTGTACAGGACTCCAATTCTGTTGTCTGGTAAGCATAGTGAACTCCGCATCATATTCTTTCTCCTGTTAACTTTAGATTGAGGAAAACTTCATCCTTTTCAAAGGTTTCTAAATATGTAAAAAAAGTTGTGATGGGCGAAACCAACAAAGCGATTGTTTAAATGCAGATTTGCATATCTATGTGCTTTATTTACAGATAATATATTTGAGTTCTGCAGAAGTCATAGTGCATTTTTCTCCTTAAAATTATCCCTCTAAACTTAAACTTCAAAGATAATTAAAGACAAAATTTGACTTTTGCCCTGAAAAATTATATGTTACCAGCTTGTGGTAGAAGAAATAGATCAAATGAAATTGATTTCTTCTAAACAGGCGGTCTTTGCATTTGTTTGCAATTGTTAGCACGGAATTTATGAAAAGGAATTAGAGCAAAAAGAAGCAGTAAAGTTAGGATGATGAATAATAAAGCAAAGCTAAGTTGGTACGTACCTGGGAGCACTGAGACATTTGGCATATAAGTCAGATGACGGATGGTGTTAAGCCCTACCTGAGTTTGCAGAGTACTGAAGGACAGAAAGATAAGCATGTGGGACTGAAAGGGCCGTATGAGTGACTGTGGCTAATTTATCTTAGTGCCCTTGTTCCCTAGTTGCTGGTAGAAACATGGATCAAGAGATGTTTAGGCTAAGAATAGATGAAAGGGCCCATACCTGCAAAAAAACCTCTATTACACTGACTCTATAACAAAATATTAAGATCTTCAGCTTTACCATTAAAGAAAAAAATAAAAAAGAGACAGTAAAGCCAGACACTCAAAAAGTTTACCCTTAGGGTTGTCATGATTATTATAAGAGTTCTCTCCTCAGTATTAGTTTTGTCCTTTCAATATGCAGTTTCTAGCAAAAATGTAACACTCTGCAGGTAGAAGAACCTACCTGGGTTTTACACTACCCCTTTTTCTCCTCAAAAGTGATGATTGCCACAATGGGTTCTTAATTTGGACTTGTCCATTACAACTTACTTCTATTCAGTTTCTCGTCTTCAGAAAAACATTTGATACGGTATCAGAGAAAAAAAAAAAAAATTATACAGGACTGAGGGCACTGATATCCAAATCCAAGCTAATGTTCCATCTCACTTGAAAACAACTTCCTATGGACACACTCAGAAAAACACAGAATGGTTGATGTTGGAAGGGACCTCTAAAATCATGTTGTCCAACCCTTCAGCTCAAGCAGGATCATCTAAGACCAGGTTGCCTACGGCTATGTCCAGACCGGTTTTGAATATCTCCAAGGATGGAGACTCTAAAACATCTCTGGGCAAGCTGTGCCAGGGCTCCGTCACTCTTACAGTCAAAAAGTGTTTTCTGATGTTCAGACAGAACCTCCTGTGTTTCAGGTTGTGCCTAGTTCTTCTCATTCTGTCACTGGGCACCACAGAAAAGAGCTTGGCTCCATGCTCTTTGCACCCTCCCTTTGGCTATTTTTAAACATTGATGAGATCCCCCCGACCCTTCTCTTGACCAGGCTGAACAGTCCCAGCTCTCTCAGTATTTTCTCATAGAAGTGTTCTAATCCCTTCAGCATCTTTGTGATCCTCCATTGGACTCTCTCAAGTATGTCCATGTCTCTCTTGTACTGGGGAGCCCAGAGCTGGACCTAGACTTCCAGGTGTGGCCTCATCAGAACTGAATAGTATCACCTCCCTCAACATGCTGATGAGAGGGTAAGTCCCACCTGCTCCAGGCTTTCCCCCTGGTCTCGACGGCCTGGGAATCCTAAAGGCCAGTCTTACTGCTGAAGACTGTGGTGAAGAAGGAATCCAGTAGCTCAGCCTTTTACATGCCCTGTGTCACTGGGGCCCCTGTCCCATTCAGCAGTGGGGTCACTTCTTCCCTAGTCTTTCTCTTGCCACTTACGTACTTATAAGAGCCCTTCTTGGGTTGTTTGGTTGGGTTTTTTTTGACATCCCTTGCCACATTCAACCCCAGGTGGGCTTTGACTTCCCTAAATTCATCTCTTCATTCTTGGCCAGTGTCTTGGTATTCCTCCAGGTTACCTGTCCCTGCTTCCACCTTCTGTACACTTCCTTTTTATGTCTGAGTTACAGACAGGTGTTTCAGAAAATTTCACTACTTGAACTGGGAGTTTTAGAATAAGGGTCACAAATGGGTGTCTTGCTCAGGCTTGTCACAAGATACTTAAATAAATTATAAAAAAAACATAATCAAAAACAAAACTGAGAGAGAAACATTTCCATAGCCTGAAACACTGAAGAAGTATGCTTTTAAAGGTAAAGTTTATCAGGTTAGATAACATATAGATGGACAGGTAATGAATTTCATATAGACATTTTCCAAAAAGCTGTAAATCCGGTGCTTTAAGAGTAAGTTTAATTAAAATCAGAACCAATAATATGCCTTTGCTTCTTCCTTTTCTGTCACATTATTCTAATAGCAATACACATCCAAGTCAGGGGCATTCACAAACTAGAAAGAACTTTGAAGGCCGTTTGGAAATGACAAAGGACCTTGGGGAACCCTGAATACAAGTTTCAAGGTCTAGCTTGACCACATTATGTTATGATGTCTTAAGAAGAAAGGTGCCAAACTAGGTGTAGAATGAGTATGAAAACCCATAGTTTGAAAGACTGAATGAGGATGAATATAACATTTATGATGAATAAATTATAGTATTTTATAATACTATAATTTTAATTGTTTAAATGGAAATATACAGTCACATCAAAGAGAGGAAAAATGTCTCTTTCTTCACTATGTAAAACCCCCTTCCTTATAAAACTCAAATTGATGATACCGTTTAACATAAGTATTCCAAGAAAACTACATCAAAATAGCTGTGTGAATTTGAATGTTAGAAAATTGTTACAAAGATTAATATTTTTATACAAACACTTGTGCATTGTTTGTACGGCTCTTGTTGAGTTAATTCTATACTAATGACACAGATATTAAACGAAAATGGATGTTGCTAGCCTAAATTACATTCCTGACAAGAAATTAAAATCAATTAAGAAGTTACAATTAACATATATGGCATTAATGTGTGAGAGATAAAACAGTTAATAGAGAATTCAAGATGAAGACCAGCTTACTAGTGGGAGAATAAAATAGAAGAAACGTGGTCTTCCCAAGTTCAACTACATAGCTTTCCACTTGAGACCTTTAGTAGTCAAACCATTTGAGCTAGAAGGAAAACATTAATTCAAATTTTGCTGTATGTACATGGGGAAATAAATACCTTTATACTAAAAGCTGCAGAAAGGCGAAAGCGTGATACTTAAAAGAGATCTATAAAAATTCTATTGACTCAGTTTAGGCAGCATGGTGGAAAATGTACATTTATTTCAACACAGGAAGGAAAAATTTAAACCATTTTATAAGAGTAATATTTGGTTAAATGGGTCAAAAGGAGGTTTTAAAAAATGCATCATCTATTAAGACACAGGATCTTCCATTTTGGAGCATTTAATTAAAAAGCTGGTAAGTCTGTCCTATTTCCAGTACATTTAAATAATTTTACCATGTCATATTATTATTTTAGAAGATCTTTTCACTGCAACCCATTTTAGTTTTGCTGATACACATACTGTCTGTTATAATTATTACACAAGAAAATATAATAAACTTCATGTTAACTACATACATATGGAAATGAACGTACTACAAACAACATGATGAAGAAAGAAAAAATTTCCAGACTTTATCACATTTTAAAATAAGTCAGCAACAAACACACATAAAAGGTATACAAATACGGAAAACCAAGTTCTAAATAAATGATGAAAGTTGTATTGCAATTAACTCTGCCAGAATATGGGAAACACCTCTATAAAAAGAATGCCTTTTTGCAAAAATAATATATGTATGGCATCTGGTAGTACAAAGGACTGAAGAAAAATATAGAACAGGCTGTTCAGATATTGTGGCAGTGTGGGCAAGTGGAATTTCTTATTCATAGCTTGTGAAACTGCCAACTTTTAGCAAACTTCACTGCTGAATATCACAGACTATGACATTAAGAAATCTTGTGACCTTGTCCATATGCTCCCCAAAACTGCTTCCTTGTGCTGAAGCACTCAGTCATGTCCACATTACAAGAGGCTTTCCCACTGCCCTAGTTAAAAACAACAACAACAAAATGGGATGTGTGGAAAATGCGTAATTGCTGAGCTCAAGACTTACTTCACAGAAGTTTGTGGCAGTGCTAAGGAGTCCGTCTTGCACCCTCCCTCTTGTTCTTCGTTTATGCCTTTGGGTCTGACATGCAGCCCTTCACAAAGGGCCCCATACAACAGTATCCTTGAAAAACCTTACAGGGTTGAGAAAATATGAAAAAGGAAAAAAGGAGCTCCAGATATGAAAGTAAATCTGGCAAATAACAGCTTCTCACTCTTTTTTTGCCTTGCTTATCATGGTCATCTTCTACCAGCTGTATTGCCATCATACAAAAGAATACTTTGCTATTCTTCAGCTTTTTAGTAGCAACTTTGCCAAGTTGCTGGATGCTGCTGTCACTCAGCTTAGACCTGATAATGTTTTTATAATTCAGGTCACGCATCAAAGCCTCTATTTGCTTTTGACCAAGGTGAGATGAGCAACAGCCTACAACTAATTTCAGGACATAGAAAGCCACATGAGGTCAGGTGTCAGAGCTAGAACTGTCTTGGGAACAGCAGCATACTCATTTCTGGTACCTTATTGCAGCTTTGGAAAGTGTCATCAATGCTTGCTGAAATCCAGACTTACTAGACATTTACAGGTTTGTGAAACAATGGTTTAGCCTCAATAAATCCACTTTAAATCCTTCAATACATTATGTACAGGAGCAGGCCTGTAATTATTTTTATTTTAAATGGTTTTATAGGCTGTATTCTACTGGGCCCCAGGATTTTGTCAGTCAGTAAAGGACATTTGTTTTTTACAGTGGTGGCTAAAATGTCTTTGGGATCGACAGCTGTTTTAAAAATACAGTATTTATGTTTGAGGACAATATTATACAAAGTTACATCAAAATTGGGGATTAGAAGGTGCCTAATTATTTGCATCAATGGTTTGCATCAATGCTTTTCCTGTCACCTTGCTGTACTCGGCCTTGCTATCCCCACAAGTAGTTCATGTGCATCATCAGTTGCTGCAATTGAATTAATAATTGGTCATATAAAAGTCACCTGCAGATTCTCAGTGTTAGGAACTGCCAAATCTGCTAGCCTGATAGTGGTGAGGCTGCTGCAGATCCATAACCCCACATGTGACTGCCCATGTGCCTCTGTGTGTACAGGCAGTAGACTTTTATCACATAACCTAACACCTAGGAGACAGTTTTGTCATCAACAAAAATGTATATAACCAGCACAGATATCAGCAAGATCACCACAGAAAACTGTGCCATTCACAAGCTGTGCAAGAAAGGATTCCTGAGCAGTCCCAAAATAAAGTTGTTTGCAGTGTTACTGTGACTCCTACGAAGGGACAGCTCTATCTGACACCATCCACAAACATACTGTGAAGACCATACCACTTGTATTTTTCACACTTGTGTCTTCATTTCATTCCACAGCTCTGCATGAACCTCCTCTCCCAAATCCTCTTTCCCCTTCAAAAAACATTTCTTCATTTCTCCCTTCTTCATTGCAGATAGAGGGCTTTCTCTCTGTCCATCATGTTGATGGAAACCTCCCCAACTCAATGTCGGGAACATTCAGTTCCCAGAATAATTTGCCTCTATCTTGAGTAGAACTGCTTTACAGAGCACTTCATCAGAAAAGTCATACTTGGCTTTGCATATTTCTCCAACCATCTTCGTACTCAGCCTATCCCTCTTCCCTGTACTGTAGGTTCAGTTTTTGGCCTAGGTGAGAAATGGGAGAGGCACGCCACTGCCTAGTACTTAGGTGACGATTAAATGACTATCTGGTCCTTATATTTTCCAAGACATTTCCCCTTTGTACTTCCTACTTCTATTACTTTCTGGTTTTTTGTTATGAGTCTCACTGGCTGGCCATGCCCAGCATCTCAGGAACATGATTTCAGGATGTCATCATCCATGAGAGAGCACAAAAAGGAGATAAGGTAATCCTGCAGTGGGAGCAAAAAACTCAAGTATTGCCCTCAGGTATCCTACGGATCTCCAAAACCAGGAAGTGCTCTTTTTCCTGATCCACCACTACAGGGTCAATAGCTCTACTGAGTTTGCTCAGGCAAATGTTTTTGGTCATTGTATGTGACGCCTTTCAGTTATTCTATTATCCTTCAATTATTGACTAAACTGTCACTAAAACAGTCTGTAAGACTACCTCCTGTCAGTTTACAGGACACATAGGGGCCATACAGTCAAGGAAGAACGTGGAAGAATACATGCTGATGGACTCAGACGTTTCAGGGAACATATGGAATGTCCCTCATTTAGCCTGTGTGAGAGCTTTGGTGCGTTTTACCTGCTGGTGATACTGGTGGGAGAGCTCTCAAATCAAGGAAGTGTGGATGGTTTGCTCTTGAGGCACTAGGCACATTATAGCAGGTAGACAAATATGTAGCTATGATAATAAGAGTTCTCGCTATGGTTAAGAAACAGATGTTGATGTATGAAAGTTTTAAACAGCTGCCTGGTTTTAGAAATTGTTAATACTTCTTTTTTTTGTCTTTTTTTTTTTTAGAAGATTTATTTGTTTTACATAGGAGATTTCTCGCCTGTGCCATGACATGGCCTTATTTAAAATAGACAAATAGTAACTTTTGCAGTCTTTAAATCTAGACATAATTGTGGTTTATATAACGTGATTTATTGTGGAAATAAATGAATTGGCTTTTTTTATCACCCAAGTCACAGAACAATCCTGCAATATTTGGATGACACAAAGATGGGTGAGAGGGGCCAGAAATGTTGTGAATGCCTTAGCAGCAATATCTGCTGGTGTTTGGAGAAAGTTGACTCCTCAAATTTCTTAGGCCTTGAAATAAGATCTGCAAGTGAAAGATATGAGTAATAAAGGTCATGTTTTGCTCGGTCTAGAATTTCTGTTTAATCTAATTAAAAAATATGTTCATAGATGTGTTAGACTGACAAGCATCTGTGATTCACATTTAGCGGAGAACTCTTCAGCCGTGAAACAAGGTGACAACCAAGAGGTGCAAGATCAGTTCATTTTCAGTGCCTTGTCAGTCCTCAACCTTTCATTTGGCAGCAGCAGTCTGCAAACTTGTAGCCTGGATTAGCCTTGGCACATGTTGTTTCCTGCTGTGTCATGGTTGTGGATGGAAAGGGAACAGGCAGAATAGAAAAGGACACAAGTTCAAAGAAAACTAGATTTCATTAGTCTACTGAATATCAAGCAACTTATTTCAAATAACAAGCTATATAAAAATTTAGGGGAGACACAGTGCCTTTAAACAAACTCTCAAAATGCTTGAAAAATAAGCAGTAAAGAAAAATCTTGAACAAATTATTGTGTATATTAATATGATTTTCAAGAAAAAACTTTTCCTCTTTCAGACAAACATTGAAAGTGACAGATGGATGTCTGAGAGAACACATTTCCTACCTTCAAAACCAACTCAAATAAAGTTTTAGTGAAAAAGACCATTTTATGTGGCTAAAGTATATAAAAACAGCCACATGAACGTCACTTTAGCAATAAAAAAAAATAAAAATCAAATGTTAGAAAAAATTTAAGTGGTACTGAAATGATTTTGTACACATGCCATCAGTGGAGACCAAGTCAAAGATGTCAGTCGATGGCAGAATAGTATAGCTTTGTTTTCATTAACTGGAAGGAAAGTATGCCTGTTTCCCAGATTAATTTTCACCCTCCTAAAAGAACTTTACTGAGGATTATTAGAATTATACATGAGAATGATGAGAATGAATTATACATACTAAATCTTGGGCGTTTGGGGAGTTTTTTGTTTGTTTGTGTTTGTTTTTTTGTTTTTTTTTTTCTAGGAGTGCTATGCTGAAGAGAATAATGTCTGAAGGGGAAGTTTAGGAAGTTTAGTTTCAAGCATTTTACAAGGAAGTACAGATTTAGACTCACTAGCCACCATCACATTCAATTCAATGAGTTATAAGCAGATAGCATGAAAATAATAAAAAAAAAAGATTGAAAAACTCTGGGGAGTCAGTTACATATTTTTTAGCTTTGTTAAATTACACACTAATACTGGTGAAACAAGCCTTGACATTTTAAATTTTGTTTAACAGAAAGAGAAATGGTCTGTAACACTACCTGCAAAGAAATCAGGATTTTGCAAGAGTTCCGTAAAGGCAAATCCCATAAATGGGATCTTCTACCATGTCACAAGTGTGACTCATCAGGTGGTATTTGATTGCCTAAATACACCTGTCAAGTGGTATTTTGGAAGCTGTAAAGTATCTGGGACGTGTGCATGTAGCTGGAGTTTGTGACATAGGAGATCTACAAAAGACTTGCTCCTTTCTAAAGCAGATGAAGGTCAGGTGGGATTTCATAGGAGATCTAAAATGGCACCAGGTACCTTTAGGTAGGCAGCTGAATCCAGTCCCCTGCCTCTAACAGAGATTGATAGTAGCAAGACAGAGAGGCACCTATTCTGCTGTAGGATGAAGTGAAATTGTTGTTATTCCAGACAGACACAATCAGTGACACAATATCTAGACAGAAGGGAAAGTGCGAAAAGAAGACTCTGCCGTTTCTCTTTTCATAGAATCATATAACAGTTTTGGTTGGAAGGAACCTTT